>JABCKT010000055.1:0-94245 GCA_018858115.1 Tephrocybe rancida
GATATTGATGACAACCCGACGTAGTCGTCTGCGAGACGGCCCGAGAAGAAGTTATATGAATCCGCAAGTAGTTGTTTCGAGATTTTATTCCTTACTGCACGGAGTCCTCATCGGGATCCGTGCCATTATGTGTGCCGCTCTTATACTGACTGATTCTGTACAACAACCTCAGTCTATTCTAACGAGACTGAGGTGTGTATCCTACTGTAACGTTACTTACTGTGTCCTGACATATTCCCATAGCTTAACCTATTGATATAGGTACAACAATATAGTCTATTCTAACGAGACTGAGCTTAACCTATTGATATAGGTCTCAGTCAACTTAACGCGCAACCGTAAACTGTTCCAATAAAGTGTGCACATCAAATCTCTTTGTATAGATACGTAGTACATACTGCTGTGCAGTGAAATTCCCTGGCTTACTAGGGTTCTTACATATTCATAATTGTAAGTACTTTTGATGATGGGCGAGGAGCAGACGCGTTCACGCGGTTCAGCACGACACGACCTATCTCTAAGACCGTCGAGTGACGCTTGGGTCATTATACCAGATACGATCTATTCTGACTTCTTCTTGAAAATTCATTGGCAGTAACGAGCTTCAAGCAAGGGTTCTGTCGACACGAAGCGACGCTTATCTAGTTTGAAAGTCGAAATTTGGAACAATTGAGATGATGTCATTGAAGAGGATTGTTTGGCTCTAATTTGTTACATCACATGATTCTGGCCTCTTCTCCATAATAGGCAAGTGCACTGTGCCATTCTAACGTCTTAAATTCTCCCCACTCAGAACATTATGAACATCGGAAACTCTCATCGAGTCACGCAGGAGATGCTCTCCAGAAACTTGGAAACATTCGTCGAAGAAAGAGTTGCAAGTCTTCTGTATGCAATATCTCATTTGGGTTGACATGCTATCATTGATTGACCTCTTCAGAGCCATTTCTCAACGTCGAAATGCCCTACTTCGCGAAATGCACCAGATGATTCGTCGGAGGAATAACGTCGGACTAGTACTCTTATACGACAATGAAGCTGAACTCGGCCTGAAACAATTCTTGCAACGATTCAGTATCACAGAATCCGAGTAACGCCACTTCGTTTTCTTGTGTTAACGCATGTCCTGACGCTATAAAGCACCCAGACAGGTAGCATACTCAATATTGACGACCGCGAATTTGCGCCAGACACCTCTTTTCAGCATCCCACTGAGCAGACGCGAAATGAAATACTTAATACTTCATTATCCTCGACACAGCAAGAGCCTTCCCCACCCCTTTCTCTGCTCAATCAATCGAAGGCAAACACATTCCGTGGGGGCCTATCTGCGGACCCCATAGCAGTCGATCCTCCGTCAAATTCATTATCCCAACTTCAACGGCCACAACAAGAAACAGACGACGGCGACGATGAACTTGACCTCTTTAAGAAGACTCCTCTTGCCCCACTCCAGCCAGTATACCGTACGGCATTGGAGGCAGGTCCGGCCAGTGCGTTAACAGTGGTACCCAAAGACGCTCCGTCTCCAGTTTTCGAAATGAAAGAGGATCGCATCGCTGCTCCTTCAGAGCAGCCACAGCATTTTTTGCAACCCGACCTACGTGCTTCGCTCACCACTCCTGGTACTTCCAGGGACTCACAAAGGTTTAGTAATCGTCCCGAAGTGGCTTCATCGCATCAGGCCATCTCTGGAGCCGCATCCCTTGATATGCCAAACTCGGGCACCTTGGAGACGTCAAGCCGTCAGGCGGCCTTCCTGCCAGCGATTCCAATCTCCACAAAAAAACCCATTGTTATTTTCGCAAACCACCCGTCTGCGGCCCCGGAACCGGACTATGCATTTCCTGATCCTCCTCACTTGCAGCCAACGCCTTCGCTTCACCGAGCGCAACCTCAACGTCAACACCAATTCCACTCGGATTTTACACTTCCTCCTCTGAAGTCTATAAATCCCGATTATAAGAAGTCAAGAGCTTTGAAACGTAAGAGGGACAAGGAGCGCGAAGCTGCAGGCAAAGAAAGCCGAAAAGATGATTGGGTCCCTTTGGGTCTCAACAAGTGGGCCGCCACTGTGAACTCAAATCCAGTTTGGAAAAAAGTCGCTCGTGCGTCTAAATGCCTTACTACACGGGAATGGGCAGTATGTGACCCTTTACTACGCCCATTGTGCTATCTAACGTGTCCCCAAGATTGCCATGTCTGAGTTGCGCCTCATCCGAGCCATCGAGAGGATAGAGCTATTGAAGCGAGAAGGGCGTTGGAGTTTTCGACAACCTAAAAAGCAAAGGACGATAGGCGGGGTCTCGAAGACACATTGGGATTACTTACTAGATGAGATGGCGAGTAACCCTTCCTGCTGCTTTCAAAACTTGATTTCATGTTATTTTTAGAAATGGATGCGTGTCGACTTTCGGGAGGAGCGAAAATGGAAACTTGCGTTGGCGTACAATATTTCAACCGACGTTCTTGACTGGCACGCTGCAGGCACAACGGAAGTTCGCGTGGCTAAGGGTATCTCTGTTCGGTGGAAACGGGCCCGTTCCGAAGAGGTGTCCCAGGAGGCTGCCATGGGCGACGACCATTTCGAAGAGCCTGCGTACCATGCAGAGATGGAAGTCGATGCCGAAGAAAACCAGCGTCAGAGAGGAGTATCTTTGCTGGGTGTTGACTATGGTTCCGAAGAAGAGGATGATGATGAAGACGAGGACAACGACGATGACGCAGATCGTGCTTCTCAAAACATAGCCGATGAGCTTCAACCTAGCACCTTGATTGCACTTGCCCTCGAGGAAGCCGATACGAGTACCGTTCCCCAGCCGAACAACGAACCGGTCGTGCAGCCCAAGACCGAAGATGTGGAGGATTTGTCCGCATTGATTAAACAGGATCCCAGCGACGATGCTGTAATCGACCACATGATTGTTGATATCAAGCCCGACACCACACCTGGGCTCAAGGCAACATCGAGTGATCCTGTACTGGCGTCTCAGCCGACTCCTTCATCCACCGGGGGCGACACCGATACCATCTCTGCGCCATCTTCGAAGACAGGGAGGCCCAACATTTATGCCCCATTTCGTGAAATTATTGCGTACTCGGAGGATGATAAACTCTTCCTTGACTTGGAAGAGTTTAACATCACTAGATTGGACGCTGGACCAAAAATTCGCAAAGAAGTCCCGTTACCTCCTGGAATAGAATCCATATTTCCCGACCTTCATATATTTGACTTCGATTTCAATCCAGTCGTCCAGACCATCGATGGGAAGCGGCCCGAGAGGAGACTTGACCGAGACGACCCCAACAAGCGACCAGATGATATTTTGTACACAAAGCTTTACCCTACTGGTGATTTTATGATGTCTAAACCTACCCTCATCGGACCACTTCACCCGTCGAGAAATTGGAAGGGTGGGCAGTGGCAAACACTGGACGACAGTGCTGTTGCACCTGATTCAGATAATTCTGCTGCAAGGACCGATGATAGTGCCAGTGGTCCGTCATTACCACTGAGAACCTGAGCCACGCTGACTCTGTCGATTCAGATTTATTTGATGGCCGCTCTAATAGTGGATTATCATTGATTGCAATCCAGTTGCAGACTGCTTTCATGAAAGATAAAGATATTCGAAAGCGTACCGATCACTTGTGGAGCAGCGCTGATGATGTCCTCCTCAAGTCGCTTTGTGACCGATATCCGAATAATTGGGCACTCATCTCGGAATGCTTCAATGCTTCTCGTCTAACGATTTCAACCGACAAACGAACGCCCCGAGATTGCCTGGACCGTTGGAGAGAGAAATGGGGCCCTGAAACTCGCCGATTGCCCGATAACCTCTTAGCCACCGAGGCCACACCTCCTCCAACTTCTACTCAAATGACAACTCGTGGCGTTAAACGACTTGCGAGCGCCAGTGTTTCAAGCACCACTCCCGGCGGGCTGCCAGCCGGTAGTGAACCGCGGAAGAAACGGCGGCATGCCTTGGTTCTGGATACTATTCGAAAAGCCGGCAAAAAACGTGCCGAGACCTTACAAAAAGCTCAATGTAAGCTTTTTTATTGTCAGCACCTATCGTACATTGAAACACCCTTTACAGTAGCACAGCGAAAAACGCCAGGTGTTCACGAAACACACGCACAGTATAGCAAGCTACCAAAAAGAACACCGGCAGAATTGAGTCGTGTGAAAGCAGATAAAGAGGCTCTTCAACTACAAGAAATGCAGCAGGCTCGTAAAAGACAAGAAGAAGCCAATCGCAACAACTTACATAGGTTGACGAATGGGCAAGGTCCTCCGGTGGGTTTCATCTAGATGCTTTCTAGCAAATGTGGAATTTGACATTCAGACCCACAGCCAGCGCCACAGCCAGCATTGCAAAACCAGCCGCAACCACAGGCCACACCCACAATGCAACGCCCTGCTGTGCCGCCCCAGGTGCCACAAATACGGAATCAAGTAAATATATCGCAACAGCAAAGGACGAGTACCCCAAATATGCAGCCAGGTCGTCTCACGCAGCAGCAAATGTTGCAAGTTCGTGTAGCGCAACAACAACAGCAACAACAGCACGCTCTCGCTCACGCTCAGAATCAGATCCAGGCCAACGGCGTAGTTGCCGTAAATGGCTCCGCAGCCTCCGCAACCAATCCTCACTTGTCACCGCCGTATGTGACCCGCGACGTTCCCAATACTTTGTCTGTTTCGCCTCCCAATAATTCGGTTGTGACATCCGCGGTCAATTCCCCCCGGCCACCCTCTGCTCAAGCCCAAGTCCATCCACTGCCATTGCAGGTAGCCGGAAACGCGGGCACTCGCGGAACGTATTATTTGCCGAACATTCCAAGTGTTCAAGGGTACACTACAGAACAGCTTCAGACTGCACTTCGTTTGACACAGGTATGATCACCCGATATCCCCGCAACATTTCCAAACCAAACTAAAAGCATCAGCAGCAAGCACAGCAAGGGTTTCCGAATCAATCGTAGTGTAGGGGTTTTCTCACCGTTGTTGATACTCATGTGGGCTTGACATGGGTTGGCAACGTTGGGCGCATAATCAATGGCATAAATACATACCACACTTTGCGGTGCGACTTCGCCGTGTTACCATGTCCAAGGCTTGTGTGTCACCGTGTGATTGATGGTGATAATACATAATGACCGGAAGAGGAAAGTCTCGGCACCGTCCCATACTACAAATATTATGTAGATCAACTTGTCTCTCTCTCCCTTTTTAGCGTCGGCGTTTTATTGCCACGTCCTTGTCTCCTACCTCCGTCGTCCTCGTTGACAACAGCTCGATTCTGACAGACAAGACGCCAGTGTGGGCACTGCTGTTTCAAGGTAATCGCCTTATTTCTATTCCTGCCGCGTGCTGGCCTCGTTCAACTCTTACTCATTCTCCCTAGTCCCTTTTTTTCCCCGCCATGGCCTCCAACATACAGGGCAATATCAGCTATGACCCCTTGCCGTTGACCAGCGACGACCACCCTACAAACGCCCTATACAACGCCCCACCGTCGCCATCGTCTACCTCCTTTCATACCCCGCAGCTCAACCCAGCGGATCTTGGTGTTGATTCAGCTGGATTCCCCCTCGGTGCTGCCCAACCCCGTTTTCTCGGCGCTGCCCTTTATGACGAAGCTGGCGCTCCACATATTCGCAATTCCTATGCATCTACACACAATAGTGGCCCCTCCGGAGGTGGCTCAGAATACACTGGATCTGTGTATGCACTGAACGATACCCTTGGTGCGACTCCCCTTAACCATGGCCCCTACGGTGGTGGTTATAGAGATGATCCCAGAGACTCTTTAGGCGACCTCCCAATGTCTCCCATGGGTCAATCACAGAGCAGGTTCATGGAGGAGAAACGAGCGGTGTATGCTGCTCCACGTGCGAAATCGAAGCGCAACATCATTATACTCGCTGTTCTCGCGGCGCTCATCCTCGCAATCATTGCAGTCGTTATTCCCGTCTATTTCGCAATCATAAAACCGAACAGCAACAAAAGCTCCTCTGATTCCGGCTCCACTACAGCCCATCCAACCAGCACTGGCACAGGAAAACCCACAGTGGCCGCGGTTGTTACAGGAGGTGATGGGAGTAAAGTCACGACGGGTGACGGAAGCACCTTCACCTATAGTAACTCGTTCGGCGGATACTGGTATTGGGATGAGAACGATCCTTTCAACAACGGAGCAAGAGCTCAATCCTGGTCTCCTGCTTTGAACGAGACTTTTAGATATGGAATTGACAAAATTCGAGGGTAAGAATTATCAAACAGAACACATCTCAAAACTCTCTCTCAATTCAAGCAAATAGGGTTAACATTGGTGGCTGGCTGAATACCGAACCGGTACGTGAACATCTTTGTTGAACTTCAGCTTGCTGACCCGTCACTAGTTTATGCAAGCAACCCATTCCCTTTGATTTGGCTTAGCAGCTTACCAACACTTGATGTGCAGATCTCCAGCTCTTTTTGAGCCGTATCTGAATAATGTACCACCGGCTGTGGACGAATGGACCCTCAGTGAAGCTATGAGAGCCGACACTGCCAACGGAGGAATCAGTCAGCTAGAGAACCATTACAAAACATTCATTGTTTGTCCTCCCTTTCTCTTTAGGAGCCATTTCATCGATATATGTTCTCGCACCAGACGGAAAAGGACTTTGCTGACATCGCAGGCGCCGGCCTCAACTATGTACGGATACCGCTTGGATATTGGGCCATCGAAGTCCACCCTGGCGAACCGTTTTTGGAGAAGACCTCTTGGACGTAAGCTTATTAAGTTCAATACCTTTGCACCCCTCTCAACTTGCCTTTGTTCGTAGGTACTTCCTGAACGCCATCAAGTGGGCGAGGAAGTATGGCATTCGTATTAACCTTGATCTCCACTCTGTTCCTGGAAGCCAAAATGGCTGGAACCATTCTGGGCGTTTAGGGACAATCAATTTTCTGAACGGCCCCATGGGCTATGCGAACGCTCAACGAACGCTCGACTACATCCGTATCCTCGCAGAATTCATTTCACAGCCCCAGTATCGTAACGTCGTTACCATGTTTGGTATTCTCAACGAACCTCAAGGCACGACTGTCGGCCAGGACGCTTTGCAACGATTGTGAGTGTGCCGATCTGTCTGTATATCTGTATTGATCTGTTTGTAGTTACATGGAAGCCTACGACATTATTCGTAAGGCTGGAGGCATTGGAGAAAACAATGGGCCCTTCATATCTTTCCACGACGGATTCATTCCTCGGGGCCAGTGGGCTGGTGTATTTCCCAACGCTGACCGCATGGGTATCGACACCCATCCTTACCTGTGTTTTGGCGATCAATCCTCCGCTCCCATGTCGTCATATAGCAATACGCCATGCACCACATGGGGCGGAGTCGTTAACAAATCGATGTCCGCCTTTGGTCTGACCACCGCTGGGGAATTCAGCAATGCTGTTACAGATTGCGGATTGTGGCTAAACGGCGTCAACCTCGGTACGAGGTATGAGGGAACATACCCCGGTTCAGGTAACCCTGTGGGAAGCTGTGCAAGTTGGACGGATTGGCAGAATTACGATAGTGCTACGAAGACCGCCATCAAGACTTTCGCAATGGCCAGCATGGATGCCCTTCAGGTAAACACTAGCTTTTTGTCACTTCTCCGGTGTTAACATGTTTACCTCAAGGACTACTTCTTCTGGACGTGGAAAATCGGCAACTCAACCAAGACTGGGAAAGTCGAAACGCCACATTGGTCGTATCAACTTGGCCTTGAAAACGGATGGATGCCTACCGATCCTCGGTCTGCGATTGGCTTCTGTCAGAACTCTGACCCATGGGCGCCGCCCCTTGCAGCTTGGCAGACTGGTGGTGCAGGTGCAGGTGACATACCTGCCAGTGTGACATCCGCTTTGGCCTGGCCGCCTCCAGTGATCAACAACGGTGGCCCGATTGCCTCCCTTCCTGCCTATACCCCAACTGGCACAGTCGTCACCCTTCCGGTCCCTACCTTCACTCATTCCAGTGGCTCCACGGCTACAGCTACCGCCGATCCCGGCAGTGGCTGGGCCAATACGGCCGACACCGATGGGATGTTCGTCGCTATACCGTCATGCAGCTACCTCGACCCCTGGATAGGTCCCACTGTAGCTCCTCCTTCACCTTTGTGTTCTTCCGCCGCTCGCCGCCGATATGAACCCCGGGAACCTTCGATTACGCCAGCACCTTCCAGATAGCATTCTTTGACAACCCCACACGTCGTACCTCGAATTCCTTGTATGTATTTTGGATATTTGGACTTCTGCACCCTGCTAAGGATCGGCCTACGCGATTCAGCTTTGTGTTTACCGCGGACATTTAGGTCTGACTATAGCATCACACATTCATTACAGCCTATACATACACATCATTAGACTCCGTTAATCATACGCTCCTGCTGATGCACGTAATGCAGGCATCGAGATAATCATTCTGACTCCAGTAATAATGAGCGCATTATGAAAGCTTGTTGCCCACACTCTTTCCATTCACCACGAGCTCATGTCAGAAAGACAAACACTGGTCTTCAATATGAATATAACACAAATATCACCAGATCTCACTAATGTTCTCCGCTGGTTGTTGCGTATCGATCTTCGAGATCTTCTTGCCCCCCAAAGCCACCTTCAAAATCCTTCTCTGGTTGCTGCGCTGTACTTTGCGAGGAATTCTTGGCCTCTGCATCTTTACGAATGGCCGCCAACTGAGCTTTTTCCTAACATATCCGTATGAGTGCACTGCAACGGCAGTCGAATGAGTTTTAACGGCGTTGTCTCACCTGCTCCCGTACGTATAAAGCCTCCTCTGCTTGTTCCTTTGACTTGAATGATTTGTCCTGGATGCCTTCAGCAATTACTTAGGCATAACGACTCAATTCTGACTGACCTGTGCTGCCGACATGGATTACTTAGAATTACTAGACTCCGAGTCGGCTAGAGTTTGAAAGTCCTCTGAAAGGAGGAACAGAAATGAGAGAGGAATGTGTTTCGTGCGAAATGAACACATGACCGGGCCGCTCCTTGCTTCCAGAATCCGTACCACCATGGTACATCCCGCATGTCACAGTCCTTGCGCTGGTGCACTCTACTCGAGGAATTAATGACCTCACTATCATCAATCGTACAATCACCTGTACACGTACGTACACTACAACATGGTGGGAGTACGAAAGAAAGAAGCGCGAGGTCATGTGCTCGCGTCGCCCGAAACACGTTCCTCTCTCATACCGTGCGTCCTTTCAGAGGACTTTCACACCTTGGTACATCCCACATGTCACAGTCCCAATTGCGCTGGTACACTCTACTCGAGGAAATAATGACCTCATTATCATCAATCCTACAATCACCTGACGTAACAATAACCGACACTGTGCCACAAGCGCGTGAGTTTTCTCAGTCTGTCTACATACGTTCGTCATTCAACGTGCCAACCAATCCAGCCATTTTTCATCGTTAACTGCGTCGTTGAGTGGTCGATCTATCAGAGCTTCGTGTCTCGATCATAAGCCCATTCAACAAGAATCGACAATGCGACGTCTTTCTTGATCAAGACGATGATTACAATTCCGAAGGCCCTCCTGAAAAAAGCGGAGTATAGGATCATTAAGGAAATATCTGTGTCCTATCCCAAGAATTGACCACGCGGTACTGGACACCTGAGGTGCTCGGCAGGGTACTGGCTAGTGCTTATTTCCCCGCACAAGCTTCTGCACAATTTCGAACCTCTTGTGTTGTGCGAAGAAGGATCCTAATTCCAGCAGCGGCCGGCTGAAAGCATCATGCTTCAGAATTCAACGCGCGTTAATGGTCGACTCTATGGGACATCACGTCATGTCGACACAGCTGATAATCCTCGCCAGTATGAATATCTGCCCAGTATCTCCTTGAATAATTCCGACATCCGTTCGTCCATCCGCGGAGTGCGTCACGCGGAAGTTATAGCCACCTGGAAGTCAACCTCCTCGCGACCTCCAACCACATGGCCTGAGATATTGCAGGGGGGTATGAGTAGTATAAAAGCTGGTCTTGGCATCGACCTGACCAGTTCTCGAACCCGATCTCATGCTTTTCCAAATCCGTACTGCCCTCGTTGCTTTAGGCGTGATCCATGCTGCTTTTACACCAGCCATGGGTCTTGGGACGTCTTGCTCGAGCCCCCTAGGAGCAGGGAGTGCTGCTTCGGGAGATCCTTATTGGCTAGAGACCATCAGACATCAAGGAGTCGCTGCGTTCAATTCAAACCCGACCGGATATCAAGTGTTCAGGAATGTCAAGGTAGTACTACATGCTAATTAAGCTCCCGATATATATGAATAATTTTTCTATGGCAGGACTTCGGTGCCAGAGGCGACGGTGTAACGGATGATACGGCCGCAATCAAGTTCTCTATCCTTCACCTTCCATCATGTACGCGATGATTGATTTTATCCCAGTGCGGCGATCACCTCAGGAAATCGTTGTGGGGGAGGGTCTTGTCATTCATCGACGTAAGTGAACCACTGCGTCATTTCTGTGACTTGCTCGTGACCTCTCTCTGCAGTGTAACACCGGCTCTTGTGTACTTTCCCAGAGGGTAAGATTTCGACAGCAGATTCTCGA
Organism: Tephrocybe rancida; assembly: GCA_018858115.1. Classification (NCBI taxonomy): domain Eukaryota; kingdom Fungi; phylum Basidiomycota; class Agaricomycetes; order Agaricales; family Lyophyllaceae; genus Tephrocybe; species Tephrocybe rancida. The sequence continues at coordinate 10,638 of JABCKT010000055.1, forward strand.
CATAATCACCCAAAGCACAACGCCACAGCACCTATCTTATTTCTGCTCCGATCATTCCGTACTACTACACCCAACTTGTTGGAGATGCCAAGAACCCTCCTACGCTGCTCGCTTCCAATTCTTTCGATGGGATGGCAGTCATCGGTGCATATGTATTTGAGCCCTGATGTTTCGAACAAGCGTTAATCACTCCTCTTTTCAGATGCCGACCCCTACATTCCCGGAGGTGGTGGCGCCCAATATTATACGAACCAAAACAACTTGTACGCCCCAACTTATCGTTTCTTTCGGAATAATTACATCAAAGCCATGATAGCTTCCGGTCTATCAGGAACTTTGTTATTGATGTTAGGAAGTGAGTCTATGATGCTCAATGGTTTGTTTGATCAATCTCGCTGAACGGACACATAAGTGTGCCCGCAACCAAATCCCAAGGAACCGGCATTCACTGGCAAGTGGCACAGGCTACTTCGCTCATGAACATACGCGTAGAAATGTCTACGGCGTCAAACACCGCTCACCAAGGTTGTCCAAACTGTGCATCATTAGTATATGTATTTGTGTTTACCTGCTGTCCCAGGCATCTGGATGGAAAACGGAAGGTCAGTGACTGTTCCTCTCTTCACATCTGTGCGTATAACTGAACCATGGATTTACCAGTGGAGGGTTTATGGGGGATCTAATCTTCAATGGCGGTGTGTCATTTTATATCAGCCGTCATGCAACTTGTATCCATTAATGCACTCTCAGGAAAATATGGTATATGGGTCGGAAACCAACAGTCCGTGTTGAAAAGATCTGAGATATTTTCGCTTCAACTGAGTCATACCTTAGATTCACGGTCAGAAACATCACAGTCAACAATGCCAACATCGGCATATACAGTAACTGGAACTGGGGTGAGGTTGACAAGACATCCATTCATCCCCGAGAATGCTAACCTCTTGTTAAGGCTGGACCTTCCAGGGTGTCAACATTAACAACTGCCAGGCATGTCTGATTCCTTTCGTACTTCTCTTTCATATTGACACCTTGAAGGTCGGATTTGATCTCGCCACGGGTGGTATCACACAATCTACACAGGTCTGTAAGGATTCGACTCTATTGAGGTCTACTCATTTTTTGTTAGACCACCGGAGCGCAGGCCATCATTGACGCAACCGTGGTGAATACCCCGATCTTCGTTCGCACTTCACAACCAAGCAACGGAAAACTCGGAGGCTCAATAGTTCTTAATAACGCAAAACTTACCAATGTTCCGACTGTAGTTGGCGTCGTCGGCGGCGCAGTCGTTCTCACCGGCGGGACCACCACCATCTCATCATGGGGCCAAGGAAATGTCTACACTGGCACTTCTTCAGCTTCCACCTTTACTCAGGGGAGCATCCATGCCGCCAATAAGCCTTCGGTTCTGCTTGACAGCTCTGGGAAGATATTTGGAAAAACACACCCTCAATATGCTACCTATGCTCTCTCGCAGATCGTCAGTGTCAGAGACAATGGTGCGAAGGGGGACGGACGTACCGATGATACGGCAGCCCTCAAGGCTATCTTTGATAAGGTATGTGGTCACGGCGGCGGTAGAGGCCCTCAACACCAGCCTGACGTTACTACTACACAGTATGCGGGGTGTAAAATCATCTTCTTTGACGCTGGAACATACGTCGTAACATCGACCCTCACCATTCCTGCGGGAACCCAGATCGTAGGAGAAGCCTGGTCTGTTATCGCAGGCTCCGGTTCGGCTTTCCAAAACCAAGCCAGCCCCCAAGCTGTAGTCAAAGCAGGTGATACAAACTCACAAGGTGTGCTCGAAATTTCAGACATGCTCTTCTCAACTATTGGCCCTGGTATGTTCATACTGTGCTTATCTCGCTTATAGTAGACGCTCATTGCACCTATAGCTGCTGGGGCGATTGTGCTGGAATGGAACGTACGTCAGCCTTCAGGACAGAACGGCGGTGCCGGCATGTGGGACTCGCATATCAGGTCAATATATATTTCGTAGATTCAAATTCCCATTGATATAATAGGCACTAACCACGTATTTGGTCCACAGGCTCGGTGGTGGTGAGTGCCCGCGAGATGTTGCATGCCTTGCCCTAAACATGCCTTGCCTTCATAGCTGCTGGCACCAATCTCGAGGCAGCTCAATGCCCAAGCAGCGGATCCGGCGGTACCGTTAACTGCTTTGCGGCTTTTCTAGGACTACATCTCACACCTGCTTCGACGGCTTATCTCGAGGTGTGTAGGATGCGCCTGTCTTCTCTTGAGTATTGCAACTGTAGCTAAACTTCTGCAATCTGACAGGGAACTTGGGTGTGGCTCGCGGATCATGATCTCGACGGCGATGGCTCTTCACAAGTTTCTCTATACTCGGGACGCGGCATATTATCTGAATCTGCGGGTCCTGTTTGGCTCGTCGGGACAGGTGCGTTGGTTATTTAGGGGCCTGTGAAACCTATCAACTGATTGTTTCCATGCAGCTTGTGAGTGTACTACAATGAATAGCTCTTGACCCTTTGGCTGACTTTGACGGATTGTAGCAGAACATCACGTCCTATACCAGTATAGTCTCGTCAATGCGAAAAACCATTACATGGGCTTGATTCAAACTGAAAGTGTACGTCTGTACTCTTATGGGGTGCGACGTATATGTTCATCACGATTACTTAGCCATACTTCCAACCCAACCCTGCACCACCCCAACCATTCTCGGTCAACTCTGCCTACAAGGATCCGACCTTCACTGGCGCCGTGACCAGTGCGTGGGGTCTCAAGGTGGTCACCTCGACTGATATCATTGTCTTCGGTAACATTTCCTCCCCTTTGCATTTGTATGTTTCAGGATGCTGAAATCATTTTTCAGGAGCAGGGCTGTACAGTTTCTTCTCGGTATGCTTCTCGAATATTTCGTAATGTACGAGACACTCAACATCCGAATCGCAGAATTATAATCAAGCTTGCTTGACCCCGGCCAACTGTCAATCCCAAATTCTCGATGTTGACACTTCGTCGTCAATATCAATTTACAGTCTTTCCACAGTGGCAACAACCTTCCAGCTTAGCGTGAACGGAGTGGGGATCGTTAACCAGAGTGGGAATATAAATGGCTTTGCTTCGACAATGACTGCCTGGAGTCCCGTCTAGTAGTAGCAGCTCATATCATTTATGTTATGTAATGAAATCCTGATGTGAACGATCGATTGGCTCAGGCAAGGCGCCCGCTTTGATCAAGTTTCTCCTGCAACGAATTCCTGCAGCCTTCGAACTCTTGGACTTGTCAAAGCTTCGGAGGTACGTACATACAAATCTTCGAAGCAATGCAAGTGCCTATCCATGTGGTAGCACTTGAGTAGCTCTAGTTCACTACCAATTTGCTACTTATTCGGATCCACATTCTACGTCAATTCAGCATGTCACTTTAAAATATATACTGTTCGCCGTTTCGAGATTGCTTAACTTTGCCGCTCTACAACACTTACCCCAGCCATGCTAGCAGGCATCCTCCTGTTGTCGCTCATTCTGCTCTTTAATGATACTCACGCCCAAGCTCAGACTGGTATGGCAGTCGAAGTGACTGCAAGCCTCGATTTGGACTTTGACGCTGCGCACCCAAACGAACCTTTCTGGCTAGAAGCAATCAAACACCAAGGCTCTTCCGCGTATAATTCCGACCCTACGTATCAAGTATTTCGCAATGTAAAAGTGCGTTGTCTCTCAATGCAACCTCTACCGAGTCACTCACCTCAAGGCTCACCCGCAATTTAGGATTTCGGCGCCAAAGGGGATGGGATTGCGGACGACACACTGGCTATCAAGTACCTTTCATGTCAACCTGCTTTTGTTGTTGAATATCTTAACTATCACTAGTCTTGCCATATCATCCGGGAACCGTTGTGGTGGAAATGACACGCCATGCAACTCTTCAACGTTTGTGGGTCGTCGAAGACAATGTTTGAGTCAACTGACAGTTGTTTGCAGGCTCTCTCCAGCGTTGGTATATTTCCCTAAAGGGTTCGTTTGCTCGTTGTCCGACGTGCTCGTTCTTCCACTAACGGCACCGGCTTAGGATCTATCTCGTCTCTGCCCCAATCAGCACCTATTATTACACCCAATTGGTCGGTGACGCTAAAAACCCTCCTACACTGCTCGCTTCTTCTAATTTTGAAGGGATGGCTGTCATCGGTAAAGGATTGAAACATGATATCTATACCTCACAAGCTGATTTCACTTCACAGACGCCGATCCTTACATACCAGGAAGTGGGTCACAATGGTTCGGAAATACCAACAATTTGTATGCTGATGAAGACTTCTTCCTGACAAGTTCCGCCTCTAAAATCGTTTGCAGTTTCCGTTCAGTCAGAAACTTCATCATCGACGTTCGAAGGTTTGATTGTACCTAACTCCTTATTTTGCTGTCCTCACATACATATGCTAGAGTTTCTCCTGAACGGTCCCAAGGAACGGGAATACATTGGCAAGTAGCACAAGCGACGTCTTTAATGAATATTGTGTTTGAGATGTCAACGATTCCCGGCAATGCTCACCAGGGTATGAATATCAAACTGCCAATGTATTTGTTGTAACACTGACTTTGTTCGTAGGCATTTGGATGGAGAATGGAAGGTCAGGACATCAAGTGTTCATTACGAATGCCGAATTCAGAAACATCGCCTTTACAGCGGAGGTTTCATGGGGGATCTTACCTTCAACGGAGGTCAGTTGTTATATCATGTACATCTCGCGATAGACTGAACTTTTTTTAATCAGGAAAGTTTGGTCTATGGGTTGGGAATCAACAGTCCGTTATCCTGCCTGTGGTTCATGTGCGATCTTGATTTCTTGTTAGATTCACCGTGCGGAATATCACTATCAACAACGCGGACACAGCTATCCTACATCATTGGAACTGGGGTGAGTCGCCGTTTTTCTTGCCTAGTTCCCATGTGACACCGTACGGTTGTAAGCATGGACATTTCAAGACATCACGATCAATAATTGCAACGTATGTATGCCTTTTGGCTGCTTTTTTGAGAAACCCCTAACACCTACTTGATTTGATGTAGATTGGTTTTGATTTACTTCTGGTGAGTTCAAAGACAGCAGAACTCGCAGAATAAAGCCTCATGTTGTCCTAGGGTGTCAGTGCAGTGTCCATCGTTGATGCTGTTATTCGCGACACCCCTATTGCCGTCCGCTCAGCAGCAGCGAGCAACACCACGCTAGCAGGCTCTGTAGTGCTTGATAACATGAGGCTCAAGAATGTGACGACTGCAGTGGCTGATGGTAGCAACACTAGTGTGTTGGGTGGTGGCGCAAGCCTTACAATCAAGTCCTGGGTGCAAGGCAATGTGTTCACGGGTGCCAGCTCTACAGGAATCTTCACACAGGGTCCTGTTCCCTCAGTTAAAAAGCCTGCCATTCTACTCGACAGGTCCGGCAGAGTCTTCGGTAAAACCCATCCTCAATATACGGATTACTCCGTTCGACATTTTGTCAGTGTGAAGGATCACGGAGCGCGAGGAGACGGTCATGCTGACGACACGGCTGCTCTCCAATCTTTACTATACAAGGTCTGTCATCTATTTAAAATTTATGTGAGTCCTGAAATAATTGCTTACTGACCATCACACTAGTCCGCAGGTCGCAAAATTGTGTTCTTTGATGCAGGAACATACATCGTAACATCCACCCTTACTGTACCTCCAGGTACAAGGATGGTGGGCGAAGCATGGTCTGTAATTGCCGGAAAAGGGAAAGTGTTTTCCAACCAGGATCAACCTCGCGTCGTTGTTAGAGTTGGGGAGAAATACTCTTGTGGGGTAGTTGAAATTACCGATATGATATTTACTACTGTGGGCCCTGGTACGTTTTACCTGCATCCCTCAACAGCCCGGCTGACATTTCGTGGAAGCTCCTGGTGCTATCGTTATTGAGTGGAACGTCAGGGAGCCACTGTGGCATCAAGGCGGTGCAGGCATGTGGGACTCCCATATCAGGTATGCATATCAGTTCTTTTGCTCGACATGGAGCTCATTCCGGGCTCACCAGGCTGGGTGGAGGTTCGCATTTCACTCTTGAAATCCCAAGCTCGCCTTGCTAACATCGATCATGCGCCAGCTGCTGGCACGGAGCTTGAGCTCGCGAACTGTCCTCCAGGCGCAACAGACACTGCACCCTGTATGGCGGCTTATCTCGCCCTGCATCTGACACACGGTTCTTCTGCTTACTTGGAAGTATGTTTCATAAACGTAGCTCTACTCTTCCAGTACCGTATTGAATCATCTTGGTCCCAGGGCACCTGGGTGTGGCTTGCCGACCATGATTTGGACGGCGATGGGGCATCTCAAATTTCGATTTATTCTGGTCGGGGCGTCCTGTCAGAGTCTGAGGGACCTGTGTGGATGATTGGCACCGGTACGTCCCAGCCCTTCTGTGCCCGGTCGATACTGAAGTACGTTTTAGCTTGTAAGTACACACTATACCTTGCGTTGTCTCCACAATACAACTTTCTTTTAAGCCGAGCATCATGTTATGTATCAGTATAGGCTTGTCCATGCCCGGAACCATTACATGGGTCTGATACAAACTGAATCGGTAAGCATTTCCCTCTTTTTATCCTCCAGGGAAACTGACAAGATATTCAGCCCTACTGGCAACCTGTACCTGCCGCTCCTGAGCCATTCGCTGTTGACCGTGCCTTCAAAGATCCTGAATTTAAAGAATCAGATGTCTCTGCGTGGGCTCTTAGTGTTGAAGCTTCAAAAAACATCATCGTCTTTGGTACGCTCCTGTGTGCGCTCAGTTTCTCGAGATTCTTGCCTCACGCGTGTCCGATTGACAGGTGCTGGCCTCTATAGCTTTTTCCAGAACTATACACAGGCTTGTTTGAACACACGGGATTGTCAAAAAGAGATTATAGACATTGACTCCGACTCCTCCGTTACCATTTACAGCTTGTCGACTGTGGCATCGACCTTTCAGATCAGCGTTGATGGTGCGGGGGTCATCAATCAAACCAATAACCTCAATGGTTTTGCGTCGACGGTTACGCTCTGGACCTCCTCTGGACAGACTTTTACAGGTGTCGAGGTTGAGGTTGGAATCCAACTCTGATACCCTACCAACTTTTGACCTTCGGGTCTTATATTGACTGCTTATCCTGTTCCAGTTACCCACGTCGAATATCATCAGTATGAACGTGAATCAGAACCAATTAGTATAAATAACAAGTTCCGCAACTATTATCCGAACGAAAATAAATAGGCTCGTGAGTAACAGATGTCTGAAAACAAGCACAATACAACACATGTGTGTGCTCATCGAACGGGAGCCATCAGACGTAGTAAGATACGTTGGTATTGTTGAAAGACGATCGCAATGGATATACATCGATGCTTTACAGTTTCTATTCGTCTCCGTTGTTGTCATAAGAATCGTCCTCAGCGGGTGGCGCAATAACGTTGTGAGGATGGAGTGTCTGACTGCCAAAACCTCAAGTTTAGTACATCCAGCGAAGAGACCTGAAGTTTGACACCAACAAACATTGACACTTATCAGAATGGGCCGCCTGCGAGCCATCTGAGCATCAAGGGACGACAAACAGTCACCAAGAAGCAGGCCAAAACGAAGCATAAAATGACGATTAAGAAAAAATCACGGGCTGAGTTTGACTGAGTCTCGATACGTTTCAAGGTCGATTGATTTAGTGAGCTCACAAATTGAGGTCCTCTGACGATGGGGCAAGCTTCGGGAGCTGCATTGGGCAGACTTTGGCGGCATGTTGATCTGAGTCCTGACCCTGGTACGTGTTTGTTACGGAGAACGTGAGTAGAAGGCTTGGGTTGAGCGTAATGCGTTACAAGATGTTTTGTCCTTTCAGATGGGCGAATTAAAACGTCGTGTTTGGGGGCAAGTGGGGGCGAGGTGGCTAGAAAGAACTTGAATCTGTTAGCCAGTGAACGTTGTAAGATGGGTGGGGCTGTGCAAGGCTGTGCATGCGCTACTCGTCAATCGGGAAGAAAGTTCAGCTTCTGGGCATCCGCAAGGCAGTCCCAACGTGTTCGGGATTGAGGCCACTGGTGACTGGATAGAATAAAGGATCTTGGCCACTCCGAGTCAGAGGCAATATCGCGATGTACATTGCGAAGAAATTTTGGTTGTGACTGCGGTTGTGACGACGCGATTTGAGCGGCTCAGATCTTAAGCTAATATCTGCGAGGAGCTACTCTTATTTATGGTCAATTTGAGATATCTTGATATCTCGTGATGGTATACATTTCCTGAGCTCCTTTGATACTTACCTACACCTTTTTTCCAGGAAACCTCATGACTAGACGTAAAGGTTTGCGTCCTCTGACTATACCTGTTAGGATGTCGTGGCCTGATCAACAGGGCACAGGCAACACCTCAGAACTTGATGGGCCCCCTCATGGATGTCACACTTTTGTGAGTCGTCGAAATATGCTTGGATATGGGTGGAACTTTGGTGCAGGCCCATGCTGTTCTTCACTATGGCTAATATAACATATGGATGTTTCAAAGACCCAAGCAAATTTTGAGCAGATCTTTGGATTTGCAACTTACGCATCCCGCGACATTTCCAAGGACGATTATATTACTTTCCTAAAGAAATATCTCAAGGTGGGCAGTTGTCTTCTTTGAAGCTCTTTCATTCGTGCTGTTGGATTCAAAGAGTGACCCAACAGCCAAAAATCCGAGAGATTGCCCTTTCACAATACAAGCACGGTCAACTCATTGACAAAACATATTTTCACTGGGCACGATTTAATTCGGAGGTACGTATAAGCTGTTGACCTTTTTATCTTTGAAATTTTAAGCACGAATGGTACTAGGTGACCGCAATGTTTCCAATATGCCGTGAACATCCAGAATGGCTAGACGCAACAAGGAAGTATACCATGCGTTGGCTGTCAGACTCCACCACAAACAAGGTCATTGTCCGGAGGAGACAAGCCCGCACAGAGGTGAGCTACAATCTTTGTCGTCAATATTGCTCAATATCGATTTGAATTGAGTGCCTCCAGCAGCGGCGACATGCATGCCTCAAAAAGGTAGCTAAGTCCCCCGAACTCATTGAGCTTAACCTTTGTTGAACCTTCGGCAGCAGGCTGGTACCCAGACACAGGCTAATAGTACTAGAAGAGAAATATGGCTCCTTGATCCACCAGCAACCCAGATCAGAGAACTTCACAACACTGAAGGTGACAATTTAGGAGGGTCCCGGGTAATGTTGCATACTCAACCGGCGGTTGAGGAAGATGATCCTGAGATCATGCAAGCCCTCATGCTCTCAGATATACCACTCTTGCACCTTCGGCCAATATTTAGCCTGCTAGGGATCAAAAACAAGCACCTGGGCATTATTGTTGATTGGAGGGATGAGGAAATATGCAGTGCACTTGATGTCTGTGCAAGGAAAGGCATCATGTCACCTGCAGACGTAGAGGGTTTATTGGATGTGTTTCATCAGTTACGACACCGGTACCGTCAACTTGCATGATTTCAAACATACATTGAACTTCTATACGGACACATAAAGGTACATGAATACTAGTTATAAATCCTCCATATATCATAAGTGTTATGAGTCATCGTCCGGCCCTTCACACAAGGCGTCAAGAAAGATTTTCAGGTCCTTCTGAGGTAGTTCAAGTACGGTCATATCAAATGATGCATGTCGAGTCTCTGCGTGGCTTTTCTTCCTGGCACTGAGAAATGTCTGGCTGAATTCGCTGAGAATAATGTATGATTAGGGTGTACAACGCAGGTTAGTTTATGGCACGTACTTCTTTCGCACATCGCCAAAGTCCAAAGCAGCCGTAACACCGACTAGCATATAGGTGTCAGTCGTTTCGTTCAGGCAAGCCACAACGAAGGGTAAGCTTTTTTTCTTCGTTCGGGGGTTAGTTGTACTGGGTATGCGGTCGCGCAGTGCGTCTACAAGCCACATGGCCAGGCGAGATAGGACGCTGGGGTGAGTGAAGAGGGCAAGGTCAGGACCTTGAGACAAGATGACGACGCGGTAGCCTTGCATCGTTTTGATGTCCTGTTTGTCGATGATCGACGTCCCCTGGCGGATAATGGCTCGGTGGAGTGCCATTGAAAGACGGAGAGCATCGCGCAACGCCCCTATACTAGTTCAAATTTGATGTTGATGTCAAGAAGTCAACTTGGGCGTAGACCGTTACTCACTCGGTGAGTGCGTCATAGGCTGTCCAGAAATTCTTGATCCACCAGTTATGCGTCCGTTTAGTTTCCAAATCTTCCTTGTTTGCAATGCTCGGCGCGCCAGCCGGTTGTCCTCCATCTGTTTGTTCAGGCTGTTGCTGCTCGCTTGATTCGCCATCTCTTCTCTTCTTTGCGAACTCTCGGCCGGCGTTTGCCTCCCAGGCTTTGCCACCGCCAAACCATTCTCCGCCGTTACGAGCACCTTCAACCTCTACATCAATTCTTACTCCACCTGCAACATCCATTAAAGCGCTGATACCCTCGACAGCGTCTGCCGCTGAAAGAGGTTGTGATTTGTATCCAAAACATCGCATAAAAGATGGATATGATAGCTCAACGAGGCCGTATTCCGGAGCAACGTCATTCAGTTTCTGAACAAGATCTCTTTTGAGGTCCATGTCCATGTGGGCGTAGGGCTGCTGGGTTTGTCCAATGGAGAAGCTGTGGAAGGAAGTATGAAGGTGAGGACTAGGTTGGCAAATATTGATCGAGAATTTACCCAATCTTCGCCAGCAATCCAGTCAATCGTTTGCGACCGCGTTCCTTCCATATTCCTAGTTTACTCGCGACATAACTAGAATGGAACATTGCGTCGTATAGAGTCCAATGTCGAAAGAGCATGAACCGAAGCTCGTCTGAGGCCCGAACACTTGCGTCATCTGGGTTGAGGGATGTAAGGGCGCCGTCTGGTGGGAGGGGGTTGAGCCTGGAAACTTCATCATCATATATACGTTGTTGGGTGTCATAATACTCTCTAGAGATTCGAGATGTGATATATTGATGTGTGAGGCCTAGGATAGCCAGCCTAAACACTCATTTGAGATTTGGAAAAGGAGAGAAATATGAAGATAGGCTGACCATAGAAGGTCATTGTCTACCCGTTCAAGAACGGTTGCTAGGATGTATATTGTGGCTGAAGCACTCTGAGCATGAGATGTGCCTGAATTGTAGTAGTTGGTGACGGTGTCTTGATGAAATTTGTATTCCTCGCGACTCATTTTCCCGGAACGCTATAACCACATTAGCACGGTGTTTGGATCGATTGTGTTTGACGCACGTCGCGACTCGTTCGCCGTCTTTTGGAGGATCTATCGCCGTGACTCAATGATCGCCGTTTGCCTGACGTCGAGTCTCTCTCGCCAAAGTCATCTTCATCGTCATCTTCACTATGCTCGAGTTCCTCGTCGTCTTCCGAGTCAGTGTCGGATTCGTCGTCTTCCGATGGGTACTCGGGTGCAGTCTGCCATATGCACGTGAGAAATGTGGTGAATGCGTATGGTAAGAACTTACGAAGGTAACGTCAAAGCTCTTGTGAAGTTGTTCTCCTATCTTTTCCACACTTCCGTCGTCCCACACGCACACGTCGGGGGCCTCATAGTAGTTGGCAAGTTGCAAAGGTCGTGCAGAGTCAATGATATGTATCTTAAGCCTGGGCCCGGCCTTCCCAAACCATTCCTCGGTTGCGAGATCCAAAATTCCACCGACATTGAGCATGATGAGAGTGCGAAGCTAGGTAACATTGTTGTTCAGCGAGTGAATGGATAAGGACAAGCCCCTCACCTCAGGATTGCTAACAGCGTCATCAGCGGCTTCCATGAGCTCTGTAAATCCAGGAGTAGGTATTATTCGATGTATGATGTCGTCTTGTTGCAGCAATGTACTAAGCATTCGAGCGGCGCAGAGGGCATCGACGTCGGTGGAGACGAGCATGGTGACTGAGGATGCGGAACTCAAAGGAGAAGAGCGATAAGTAGCGAGGATTTCGGCGTAGAGCTCTGCATAAGAGAGAGCGCCATTTGCGAGGTACGGCGGCAGGACATACATTTCTTTTCAAGTTCGTCACACAAACAAGTCCAAGACGCGTCCTGTCGCGTGACATAACACCTTGTTGATTGGGTCACGCTACTGATGTGCGATATACATGTCACGCCGCTACTGTCGACTTTTAGTCGACCAGACTGTATTTTACTTTTACTCATTCTATCGTCGACATCGAGAGTAGCCCACCACTATTGAGTTTAAGGTCATGATGTAACCTTGAATAGTCAACCACTTACCCTCCAGACTTGCGCGAAAAGTAATCAAAATCAATATTGACTTGTCATTTCATCAGCATCCGAGTCTCAGGGTAAACTGAGGTGAACGCGTACCTGCCAATGCGAGGGTAAGCTAGACGCGCCTCTAATCAGTATTTTCCAAGGTAGAGAATATTGAAAGGGCGCACTGCTCGCTCATCGAGGGTAAGATGCCGGAGGACTGTCGTAGGGGCCAACTCGCCGCCTTCCCCCTGTGCACCAGGACCAAATGTGACAGTATATCTCCCTATACATGCAGCTTAGTACTTAGTGCGTCCGTTTCGCGTATTATCCCGGAACCCACCTGTGTCTGTGAAAATCTACGCCAAGAATTTAAGAGCTAATCGCTTTGAAACACATAACCATGTCATACCTCGCGACCAAAGCCTCGGAAAGCCCTGTTAATGTAGGCCAGATCTTCACCATCACCATTTAATAGTTTGAAGTGCCAGGACAAGAAGCCCATGTCAACATTGGCAAATTGACTCATTGTGGTTATTTCAGGCTCTGGTTGGGTTTCTGATGCCGTCGAAAAGATGCGGCGATGTCCTTCCCTATACTTGTTGCATAAAGTCAAACTAGAGTCACAAAAAGAGACAAAGACGCACCGAAGGAACAGGTCGTAGCGTCGTCGCCAAAGATGCCATATCTGCTGGACTTCAGCAAACGTGTCGAGTACAGGTTCGCCATCTGGAGTGTAGTCCGAGAGTTCCTTGAGACGTTGAACATACATCCTTGAATTGATCCACGCAAATGGACGTCGAATCTATAGGCGGAATAGGCAGGCTGCGTCAGGTCAATCACCACGGCTCATAGATGATAACACACCCATAATACAGGAGACCCATGTAAGTCCATGACGACAGCCCTGAATGGGCGGTGAGTCGCGAAAGCTTGACGAGCTAGTGTAGCAAGAAAGCCTTTCGGTTCCTCCGCGATGTAACCTACAGGCGTACCAGCTTCATTGCCTGTGAACGTTTGTTGAGATATGGCAATAGGACAGAACAGGGCAGAATCGTACTGATAGTATATTTATTGGATTGCTCGAAACCAACAAATATGTTCAACATTTCAATTTGCCTAGTCTTGGCGATTGGTGGGTTACAGATCTAAAGCAAGAGCAAGCCCACCTCTCTATTACGAGGGTGTGATTCTCCATGAGTAGTTGGTGAAGGCCTTGGTCAGGATTGCTGGCAGGTGGGCGCATACTGGTGTGCCATAGTTGTGAATCCTCTCCTGATGCAGACGCCTCACGGGGGACTGTCTTTGGCGGGTCTAAGCGATGCTCTGGTGAGGTACGTTTGCGTGCTCTGGAAACACCTATCCGCTTGTCTGGAAACCTCGAAAGGGCATAGGGACGGTTGCTTGAATAATGATGAAGATTCTGAAGAGCTTGACCTAGTGGACGTCGGAACGGAGAGAACATGAATCACCTGACCATCGAAATATCATTGATCGAGCAAATTATTGGCAAGTTCGCGCCAGGTATGCACCGGCATCGTAAGGTCTTGTGTATCGTCCGCTCGTCGTCGCGCTCAGCCGCAACATCAGCAAGAGTCAAGGTATATAGTATCCAAGCTCAATTTGATCATTGTCAAACTCATTTATGTCTAGCCTCGACCTAACGATGATGACGCCCACCCTCAGACCGTGGGTTTAGGCAAGTGGGCCCTTTCCGCGTCCGGGGCTCCAGGTACTTCTAGAGATACAGGCCCCCAGCATCCCAGAACCCCTCTGTCCGCGCCCTTACGTGCCGGGGCCCCTACACCGGCAGGTCTGAGTAAATGGGCTCGTCCACCTCCACCTCGACCAGCCGGTACTGCAGCGAAACCTCCCGCTTTCCCGGACACGTCAAATGCTGGACGTACGTCTACCTTGCCAGACCGCAGTGTTCCAAGCAAGTGGGCCCGGCCTGCGCCAAGGGCCTCACCAGAAGATGCTGGCCAACGATTCCGTCCTGGCTCCTCTATTCGGAACGACTCGAGACTTCAACGGGAGACCGCACCACATAACGACCCAAGACTACAGCGGGATGTGGCACCCCATAATGACCCAAGGCTTCGACAAGATGCTAATCAGCATCCTCGAAAGGATCAAGCACTCAGCAGCCCTCAGTCAAGCTCTTCAAGACGTGCACAATTAGGATTGCGCCCGCGTGGACCAAAAGACCAGCCCATTACACCATCTGATACACGCTCACCAACCGGCAATACCGAGAGCGCCTCTCGCGACACAGGTCAAGCACCCTGGGAAAGGAACACAACATCGGAGACCTCCAAAACTCGTTATGCTCGCCCTGACCAGCGGCGAGCACGGGTAATTTACAAGGAACGTGGCTCATTGTTAACAAAAGGGCATCGAGATGGTTCGTCGACAGAAGTAGAGCAGGTCGCACAAAAGCCAGTGAAAAGGGTGAAAAAAGGCGTTATTATGGAGAAGAAAGTCTCCGCCGATATCTACATACCGTCAACAGTCTCTGTCGGCACACTAGCGCGACGTCTTGGGGTGCGACTTGGTAGGTGTTTTCTCGTCCAGATTGTACTTCATCGATAAACCTATCTCCCTTCCCAGAACATCTTCAGCAGAAGATGCGACGATCTGGAATGAGTGAAGAAGCTCAATACGATCATGGTCTGTGGCTACCCACTTTCTCTGCATAATGGTTGACCATATATTATTCAGTTTTGACCTCTGACTATGCTATTCTTCTGGCTGAGGAATTTGGTCGGAACCCAATTGTCAATGATGAGGCTGCTTTTGATATATATCCTCCGTCAGTCTTTGAATCTCCGTTTCAGAACTCATAATTGAGTTTCATCTGCCTTAGCCCACCGCACACAGAACCATCTTCCCTTCAAAGCCGCCCTCCTGTTGTGACAATAATGGGACATGTTGATCACGGAAAAACCACACTTCTCGACAACCTTCGTTCAGCGTCAGTCGCTAAAGGCGAGGCTGGTGGGATAACACAGCATATCGGTGCCTTCTCTGTTCCTGTTCCAGCATCAAATGGCAGTACAGACGGCCCCCGGACTATCACTTTCCTTGACACTCCGGGCCACGCAGCATTTTCTGCTATGCGTGCTCGTGGCGCTGGAGTGACTGACATTGTGGTGCTCGTGGTTGCCGCCGACGATGGCATAATGCCTCAAACCAAGGAGGTTATCAGCCTGATAAAAAAGGACGAGGGGAAAGTTGGTGTTGTGGTTGCCATTAATAAAGTTGATAAGCCAGGAGTCAACGTGGTAAGTATCTCATCGAACAGGATGTTTGACGATAACCTTATTTTTATCTTTTCCAGGATGCTGTAGAGAAAGCTCTTCTGGCTGAAAACATACAATTAGAAACTTTCGGGGGGGACATACCATCGGTCGAAGTGTCAGGTCTGACTGGCCATGGATTGCCGACCCTTGTGGAGACTTTGTCAGCTATTGCAGAAATGCACGACTTGCGCGCAGAGAGAGACGGACCAATCCAAGGTTACGTCCTCGAGTCTAAGGTCCATAAAGGACTTGGGTAAGAATTATCAGCAACCTCCTCTCTGAAATGCGTTTACTGAGTCATGTCTTAGGCCGGTCGCAACAGTGTTGATCCTTCGTGGGTGCCTCAAGCCTGGGACACATATTATCAGTGGTTTGAGTCAAGCAAAAGTCAGAGTTATGAACGACTCGACGGGCGCCACAGTCAAAGCTGCTTATCCTGGGATGGCGATTACCGTTTCAGGCTGGAAAACTGTGCCGAATGCAGGTGATGAGGTCCTCCAAGGCACTGAGGCAGAAGTCAAAAAGGCTCTTGCCAATCGCCAGCACAAAGTTAAGATAGAGGCCACATTGGTCGATGTCGAAGCGATCAATGCAAGTCGTCGACAGGAACGTGAAAGGCGCGAGTTGGAGCTCGAGCTTGGTGAAACTCTGGAAGAGACTGTGCCACAGGTCGAGCAGGGCCCTAAAGAATTACGTTTGATTATTAAAGCGGATGTCAGCGGTAGTGCAGAGGCTGTCCAGGGCGCTTTACAAGGAATCGGGAACAAGGAAGCTATCACACGAGTAGTATCTTCCGCTGTCGGCGATATATCTGAGTCAGATGTGATGATGGCGAAGGCCATTAACGGTATGCTGTGTCGCCTCGTCTGTATTTGTGGTCTCTGACATTCTCTACAGCCACTATTGTTGGATTCTCTGTCAAGGCACCAAGAGCTATTGAAACTATGGCGGCTCAAAATGCAATTCCTATTATTTCATCCGACATCATTTACCGCCTTATGGAAGTCGTCAAAGAACGAATCATCGCTCTCTTACCCGTTATCATCGAAACACGAGTGACTGGAGAGGCGACAATTCTGCAGATATTCGAGATTCAGCTAAAGGCCAAACAAACGAAGAAGGTGGCGGGCTGTCGTGTGACTAATGGCATCGTTGAGAAAGCTAAGTTTGCCCGGCTTATACGGAATGGTGCTATTTTACATGAAGGTAACCAGTTACTTCTGTGCAGGATTCCGGCGCTGACTCTGAAACAGGATCACTTGACACCATGCGAATCTTGAAGAAAGACGTAACTGAAGTGCGCAAGGGCACTGAGTGTGGTCTTTGTTTTGGACCGACCTTCGGCGATCTTCAAGAAGGAGATATGATACAGATGTATGAAAAGATAGAGAAGCCTGGCGTGCTATAATCGCTTCATAGACTAACATAGATGCTCTTTGACGGCTTCGGATCAGATCAGAGGAACTAATCTACTTACCACCTTCGATAGTTGCCCTCACCCTCCCTACACACCTCTGCAACAATAAACACGATATTCACAGTAAACTATTTTGTGAGATTTGACTTTTCTCCCTACACAAGTATATCTATCTGGTGAGCTCACTGGCTAAGCTCTCGAGCTTTGTTGACGTCATCTAGAACAACTTCTTTTGCGCCGATTGTTCCCGTTTTGCCCCCCACACCGAACGTCAGGCTAATATTGCCGATATCTTGCGTAGTCTTTTCCAAAAGTGTCCAACTTCTCCCATCTCGTTTGCGAAGATGAAGTTCAACCTAACTCTTTCTCGTCAGACATGAAATATATATTGAATTTCTTCGTACCTTGGTTCCAAAAACCTGGTAGGAAGATTGGTCTGGGTCAATAGGTCCGAAGAGTTCGAGTGTCCGAGAGAACGTTTTAGGTCCAGGAAGGTAAATAGTAAACTTGACCTGCAAACACAAACACATTTAACAATAGTCACGGGCCGGATATCACCAAAATCTTCACCTGAGTATCTTCAAATTCTACAGTGCTACGCTCCTTATCGGCCTTCTTCGCGAAAATCGAGACATGCACTTCGTTGACTGTTTGATAATGATCGACACGACAAGTCGTAATTTCCTCCTCCGTCTACAAATATATATTCGTAAAAAAAGAAAAAAGACGACCACAGACACGGAGACAAACGTACAGCAGGGAGTAACTTTGGCGGAGAAAACAAATGCTTCCCAGTTTTGCAACCACCGATTTTGAGGAATTCGTCGAACTCTAACACTCTACGTTTGCAACACAGGTAGCCCTTCGACCAAAAATTAAGTGACACTCTCGATACTGCCATTTCCAACATACCTTGCTCCCTTCTCTGAAGATCGGCTGTGTTCAGGTGAGCGCCGATAAGCCAAACAAATCGGGGCCAAGGGCTCACTGGGGCAGGATGATAAACACATAACGTTCCTTCACCATCCCCTTGTCTATTCACATCGTCGCTGACAAAGGCAACTTTACAACCATTGCGACGGCAACGTGTGCCAGGATCCACAACTACGTCAAGATCATCTTCCTCCACTGGAACTGGGTTGGGAGTGGCAGGCGCAGCTGACGCGGAAGCAGGGACGGGAACAGTCACATTGCCAGACGAGTAAGTTTCCTTTCCAGACCCGGAATCGGACATTGAGAAGGACGTGGTCGGGGGCGCTTTACGTGCTTCGGCTTTCAGAGCTTGATCGGTATGGCGATCTGCCTCAGTGCATCCCTGACATTATCTGGGTTATAGTCACATCCTTACTCCAAGGACACAGAACCATAAGCATACTGGCAATTTCATGAATTCGTCGAATTCTAGAACAGGTTTGTTGACATCGTTGCAGCATGACCATGACTTTAGGCCCTCGTGAAAGACCTACGATGGATGTTGGAGGCGCTGTTACTTGTAAAGCCATGAAGAGCTTACCGGTGTCCCAGCATGGTGAACACAACTCTCGGTGCTACCCAGCTCGAATTCTTTTCCACAACCTTTCCTGGTACAGGCAGGCATCGGAGTTACCGTCTCAAAGTGAAGTCCAAAAAGTAAAGAATCAAGTTGGAATCAAATTTGGGATGCGATGCAATTACAGATTACTCAATTATGTAAGCGCGATTTCCACCGATTAGATGATCAATAAACAATCAACGTTATAGTAGTAAGTCAATAAAGACCATGCCCATATGTCTCCCATACGAGGAACCCAACCCCCCACGGGCCTACGCGACCGAGGGTCCTAAGAACACCCATGCATCTCCGTCGGATTCCGAACTGACCGTTAGAATCCTCACGAGGACTGTCGTGAGAACGGAAAAACGACTGGACCCCATCATCGCGAGCCTTCTGTAACATCAAGTGGAATATGCTGCTTGGAAAGCGTCCCGAGAGAGCCATCCTATTAAGATGAACTGTTCGACGCGCGACATCCCACGGTCTGCTGGCAGTTTCGTAAGCAAGACCAGCAAGCACCTGGACGTGGGGTGGCTATGAGCGGAATCTTGACCCAAGTGAGGTGACTTACACCCCCACCGACAAGTGTCAGGCCGTGCATCGTCCGTGGAAGCTGTCGCCGAACACCACCAACTTTCTGATCATCTGAATCTTTGACTCGCTTTCGAAATATACCTCTGACCTGCAAGGCGACACGACGTGTGACTTCAAATATGGAGAAGAATACAGCAAATCCTGTATACCTATCAGGAAATTGCATAGGAAAAATCAAGGTAGATAACTCACCGCACATATCCTTGCCAAAGCCCCAGCCCCAGCCATTCCATCCGCGACCTGCCATATCGCCCACATCTTTCATCCAGACTCTAAGCTGGCGGATATCCTCAATGTCACCCCTTTTGGAGAGAGATTTAGACGCAGTGCCTTGAAAAACTTCTTTCCAAGCCTTTGACCACGAACTACCCCCAGACCCTCCCTCCAAGAGGATGCGAACATTTTCAGCCGGAGCAGCAAGAAGGGCTTGGACGCCTCCTGCAACACCTCCAGCCAATCCCGCGCTAATAGTAGGATGATGCTTCATGTATGGCTCCATCACAGAGAACGCCTCCGCATACGTGCCCCACAAGATTGTTCCAAGCATTGCATTGACCAGCATAGGAGGTATAAAGTGCTTGGGTATAACGATAAACTGTTGAGACAGCGTCAGAAGAAATTGAAGCTTGAGGCCTGACTGCTCGTTGGCACCCACCCCTTGGGTCTTAATCAATTTAAAGATGTATTGAGGGCTGAGTGAAGTTCCATGTTCTGCCGCGAGCCCTCGAAGGGAATGCCACCCACTAACTGATCACGGCTCAGGCAGGTCTAGGTTTTATATGAGAGCGATGCCAGACCTTTAGATGGGCGGAACAACCGCACCGGGCGTGAAAAGTACAAGGCCGCACTTCGAGTGAGTGTTCGTGCTACAGCAGCTTGTAAGTTCCCTTGTTGTTCTTCTTGAATTGAAGGAAAAGTCAGAGACAAATTCCTGAGTAGAATGATATACAAACTTGTGATAGTCTCTTCATTTAAGCTTGACAAGCTGGCGGTATTAGCAGCATTGGCAGCAACTGACATGCAGGTGTGGCTGGAGAGACGTGGTATTCAGGGCCGGTGGCCGACCAGATTTCAAGCATCGGTGATCGACACAAATTGTACAGCTGTCTTCAAGTCCAAAACCTTGGCTGCTTTTCAACTTTGGGTCCAGATTGCTCGTCTTTCTATACCCCTCATGTCAATCTACGGTAAAATCTCCAGGATGCTCACAAGCTTGTCGCATATCGACTCTGTAACCTACTCTCCAAATCTAACTTTGTGGCCTTGTTTCTTGGCTTCCCATGAACAACACACGCTGCTGACTGCTGCTCTTCACAAACTCGACCGTATGGAGACAAGACGAGTGCGCCGACGAATGAAGGAGTACACCATGAATCAAGTAGCAGCATCCATCAAGCCTTCATCGCTCTGCGAGCGATTTCTACCGGACGACTACTATGGGTTTCAAGAGGTCAGCTCCTTTCTTTTAAACATATGCTCTTGAGTAATCGCGAAGCGTATGGTAGGGACACTTTGACGGTGTCATACATTACTATCGCGAGATGCATTTGACCTCCTGGCCTGAAGCTGAGATTCCTGAACTCTCCTCAATTCTGCAGCGTCTGTACAAACTATGCCCCACCGACAATGTACAAACCCATCTGCTTCACCTGGCCTCTTACGGAGAGATACTCCCGCACGTCGACAATACAAATGCCAGTGGTTCATGGATTATGGGCGTCAGTCTAGGTGCTGAGAGGGTTTTGCGAATGGAAGGCACGAAAGGAGATGATGAAACTTTCGACATATCTCTGCCCTCTGGTAGCGTTTACTTGCAAAGGTACTGTCGATCTACCATTACCCTCAAAATGGCAAAAATGATCTTGAACACACAGAGACTCCATGCGATATCAGTACAAACACTCCATATTGAAGGGGAACTCTTCTGATGGCTATGATTCACGAAATGGGCAACGGCTGAGTGTTATGATCAGGGTGCGTGTTTTAGTTCTTTATCATGCTTCGATTTTGACCTTCGATTTTGCTCCCACCAAGGATCGTCCTCCAACTTCTGACTTGTTGATCTAATCTAGAATACAGACCCAGGCCGGCGGCTCTGCGTCACTGTTCTCATCTGAATCATGTCACTTGGATGTACCTATATGGCACATATCCGATATAAGCGTAAAATCGTTACATCGCAGGCCAGATACCTAATTACATCTATTGTATGGGGATTCGCTGCCCGTTTTCGCCGGTGTCTCTGAGAGCAAGTCGTTTCGCCACAATCGGCCTCGACTTCGCTCTTTTTCCCACAAATCGGCGGACTCAATGATCCATCGATCATCGATCTTGAGCACAGTAGAGCGTGGCTATGGGTATAACGGCATCACTCGCCGTACAAGTGGGAAAAGCCTGTACATACCTACAGATCACCTGCTCTATGCTGCTGCATTCCAGTCTCCGCGCAGGACAAAGATCCTCGGATCGAAGGTTGAGCTATTTCTTAAGGCACCGAGTTGAGTTGAAAGACTATATCTCCCGAGACACATGGTCATCAAATTCCCTGAGTCCATCACCACCCCAATCACTATATTTACTGACTCTCAACGCCCCGGATTGTGGCTTTGACATGAGGCTTATGGGGTACAAAACCAAGTAAGTCTGTCCTGTCAGAAGAGTCGCGTCACTTCGCACTTTGCATCTCAATGATATTTCATGATTATCGTACATATTACATAAATTACAAGAGGGGTAGAAGAAGCTGGTATCAGGATAACTCGGAGTTCGGTGCTCGGTAAGAATAACAAAGTGAGAGCATGAGGTATAGAAGGGGACAGAACATATGATTAGTACCTTGTATGTACCCAGCGGGCGTAAACATGAGCGAGAGAGATTGTCAAGGGAACGTTTTGTAGAACATGAAAGTCCGATATTAACTACCGTGTCCCAAGCCAGCTGGCTGGATGTACTTGTCATAGGTGCACTACGTAACTCTGGTTATACCGGCGGCACTGCAAAATGATCAGCCTCTGTAACGTAAGGGATCGTACAAGCAACTTACGGTAGGGAAACGGTTTTACCTCCATCATCGAGTTTGATGGTCAAAACTAGGGTGCCCTAAGAGTAATTGTCAGCGAAAAGGCCATGAAAAAAAGGGGGGGCGCCTACATCCGGCATTCTACTCGTTGAGTCAACTGACCCATAAACAATCTGTGCGTTCGAAGCCCAAAAGAAAACTCGAGTTCCTGCCTGGCGAATTGCATGCCCTGTTGAGAATACATAGAGAATGTTTGAAAGATAACATACGGGATACGCGTTCATAGCCAAAATACCTCCACAGATTCAGAGAAAGAACCAGTGGATGAAAGGTTTCTGGAGACCTTTGATGCCTCTAGTTTGCAGTATATAAAGGACACTGAGGGTGCGATCGATTCGTCCGAGAGGGTGGACAAAAAGGCCCACTGCTTCGCGAGGTTTCTGAACAACACGAGTGTTCATTTTTCATCCAGTCACAGAGAAGCGTGGAGGAATGAACGCAATTTCCTGAGAAAGAAGACCGACGGCAGGCAGAAGTGATCAACTGAGAGATCAAGTAGATGATGTGTGTGCGTTTCACGAACTATTGGACTCACCGGTAAGGTGACATATGCCATTTGTTAATCGTACTTCGCGGAAACGGACATAAATTCCCCGAGGACCCTGCAGCAAGATGAGGGTAAAATGAAATATTCGAAAGGTGTTTATTAGAAAAAGCTGAGGCCATGAAGTGATCAAGCAGGGACAGGTACTCCCACGTAGGCAGATTGTCGGCCCAACTGTAGAAATCAGTTCACAGGTAAAGCAGCACACGAATGAACATCGTGCCCTTCATGGTTAAAGGTCACCTCTTGAATCCCAACACCCCTGAAGCCAAACCACAAATGCAATTGATCGAGATCCTCGGGATGGGGAATGAGATGGGGGTCTGCATAGTTAGAGATCGGATGCCATCTTCGGCGGGGCAGGATGTCTAGGGAGAGGGATTACGTTATGGGTTCGAGAATTTTGTGTAGCTCAAGGCTCAAGCTTAGCTGAGCGAAAGTGCGCGTCCGTCCAAGGAAGATAATACATGGCGTAACAGTACCGTTCAAAAATCGTACGAAAATCGATTGGCGTCACTGTCCGTGCAAATTGTATCCTTCCAAGAACTTGTGAAGTTGTGAGTAAGTTGGAGTGAGGCAGAAAGTCGTTTGTTTACTATTGTTCCTATCAAAGGGCTTAGGAAAGCTACTCCAGATTCAAGGTGTGCTTCTGGTTTATATGCCTGCTCCGAATCTAGTGCCCAAGACTGCCCCGGCCCGTCACGACATGTCTGTCATTCTTGTCACTGGGTCGTACGATCACGAAATTCGCTTTTGGGAGGCTTGGAGTGGAATTTGTTCAAGGACCATCGCACGGACGAGTGAAGCAGGTGTTAGTATCTACTTCAACTGGTATCCCATGCGTTCTTAGAAGCTTTTTTGCTACAGCAAGTCAATCGTCTGGCAATATCTCCAGAGTAAGATAACCTTTTGGCTTTCTTCGATTTCCACTGAACTTGCGCCAAGTAAGCGACTGCTCGCTGCAGCAATCCACAAGAAAGTCCGCATCTATGAAATCGCAAGCACATCCTCAGAACCTGTAGGTCATACTGTATCCGATGTCTGGTGCGAAAATCTTAGCATTTCAAGCTTGCCACATTTGATAGCCACACTATGAACGTCACATCGGTCTCGTTTCACAGTGAAGGAAAATGGCTTGTCACCGGAAGTGAAGACGGCACAATTAAGATATGGGATCTGCGGTTGGTGCACAGAATTCGAGAAGATGCCGATCCCTCAAAATAATTTGTTTTTGCACACTGCACAGAAGTTCGCAATTGCATCGCACATATGATAACTCGGCACCAGGTCAACCGATATCTTCTTTTGCTTCTTCAGCTTGTTTTGACGCGCTACACCCTCAGTCAACGACGTCTGCATACATCCAAACCAAGGAGAACTTATCTCGTGTGACCAGGCGGGCAGTATCAAACAATGGGATCTCTCAGACAATGTCTGCTCCCATGAACTCGTGAGTACCTCTTGTCGAGCAAACCAGCGAGTACAAATCTAATCTTACCTTGAGTATGTAAGACCCCAGCAGGTGATGTCCCCATCCGGTCCGTTAGTCTGGCTTCCGATGGGTCTTGTTTAGTGGCAGGAAATAACAAGGCAAGGGCCTGCCTTCCTCGTCACTCATCACAGCTAACAACTCTTCATAGGGCCAGTGCTATGTCTGGAAGGTCAACGACGAAAATTCAGGTCTGCCACGGTTCCAGGCAGTTACAAGGTTCCATGCACACAATAAATACCTTACACGGTGTTTGTTGAGCCCAGACGCAAAGTGATTTACAACCCCCTGAAGTATCTTATTCCTACTGAAGGTTCTTTTCGCAAGGTACTTGGCGACGTGTTCCGCCGATACGACTGTCAAGATATGGTCAATATCCCACAACTATGAATTCAAGTTGGAAAGGACCCTGGTTGGCCATCAACGCTGGGTGTGGGATTGCGCCTTCAGTGCCGATTCAGCGTACCTCGTCACAGGTGATTGATTCAGTCAATTTTCTTCGACGTAAGATTAACACTTCTTCTAGCATCGTCGGACCACACGGCTCGCCTCTGGGAAATGGCGTCCGGTGAGACCGTTCGACAGTATAATGGACACCACAAAGGTGGGTATTGTTCTTGACCGTCGTAGTGCAAATTTAGACATTTTTTTTAGCGACCGTTTGCTGTGCTCTTCACGATGGTGCAAGCTAAATCTTGCGATATTCAAACTCGGTTGGCGGGAACCATGGACTTCATTTTCGGTCTCTGTATGATCTTACACACTATCTTCCTGGACCCTAGCCTGACCAACCCGACTCGACACACGGATGCAAATCGCTGTGAAAAAACCCTTGCCGCTTGTCGTTGGAAGAAATTGGAAGACACTTGTCAGACCTCGGCGCGGATGCCTTTCCATGTAATCTATGTACTGATCTGCCTGATCTGGGACAAGTCGTGTTAGGACAACCAGAGAAATTTCCGATGGGTTCCGTTCATCTTAGATTTTCACCAAAGCGGTGGTTTTGAGATAGTTTTGTCGATTAGGGCTAGGCTGGTTTGAACGTCTGCCTCGCCCTGTTCACATCAGCACTCGGAAGCTTTCCAATAGTAAAACTTACATCGGCGACACCGAAGGTTCTTCAAGAACATGAGAATCGCCATTAACTATGAATCGCTTAGTGCAACGACCAGAGGTGCAGGCTTCTTACAAATGAATCTTGACATGGAAGGTGTGGGTGTCTTGAGTAAATGGATTTGGCAGTCTTGTGGTGTTCGGCCGCCCTAGTGCAGCACCACAGGGACAGTTGGTGCTTAGGCACATCAGAATAAGATCACATCAAGAACGTGGGCCTCATGGTAGCCTGGCTTTTAAGACGACGGGCCGAACCGGGGTGCAATGTCTTGAGCAAGTCCTCGTCGTGGAAGTAAACTCCGCCGCAGAATATGGAGAGATTGCGTCACCTGATACGTTATCTATGCGATGGGTGAAGGCGGGTCCACCGCGGGGTTGATTAAGGAGGAGCCAATCAGAGAACGTATATTGATCATTATCCGGTAAAAGTCGGCTGAGTGGCGATAAGGTTCAGGTGCTCCGACAGACATTGCTCTCGACCAGTCGTTGCTCTTCAATTTGTAGCCACACCTTGCTCCGAATTCATTCTATCCGGAGCTTATAGGCTTGCGTTGCTCATTCATTGTTTCCGTACACTTCATTCACCACTTTCCATGGCCAGCTCTGGCCTAACTCCGTTGCCTGACCCTTTGCCTCTTGTTGCCGAGTTCGCTTCACCAGAAAATATTAATGGCTTCAACGCTGTAGAGCGCGACCCGACGTCCTTCGCCGGTTCTCTCCCTGCTAACCAAGGCCTATACCTCAACGAGAACGAGAAAGACTCTTGTGGTGTCGGTTTTATATGCCACATCAAGGGCGAGCCCAACCACAAAATCGTGTCCGATGCTCGCCAGCTTCTCTGTGCTATGACTCACCGAGGTGCCACTGGTGCCGACAGCCGCGATGGTGATGGTGCAGGTGTCATGACCTCGATACCACATCAATTTTTCAAGCGCGAGGCCGAGAGAGACATCGGTTGCACCCTTCCTGAGCCAGGAGAGTATGCAGTCGGTAATGTCTTCTTCAAAGCCAACGACCCTGTCCAGTTGCAAAGCTACCAAGCTGTGTTCACCAAGTTGGCAGTCGACTTAGGAATGCGTGTTCTTGGTTGGCGCGAGGTCCCAACGGACGGAACTATCCTTGGACCAGCTGCGAGTAGCAAGGAGCCCACGATCTTACAACCGTTCGTTGTCCTGCAGGCACATTACGGCGATGGTAACATGAGCCAAGGTGGCACCTTCGACGCTAAGCATTTCGAACGTCAACTGTATGTTCTCCGCAAGCACTCCACCCACAGCATGTTTGTCGTTTTGTTCTTATGATATCGACCAGATGTTGACATGTTGAATTGATTATTCCGTAAAAGCACGCTTGCCAAAGGGTTTTATGTATGCTCGTTATCCCCCAAGAACATAGTTTATAAGGGACAATTGTCCCCGCCGCAAGTATACAACTACTACCACGACCTCAACCATGTTCTTTATCAGTCCCACTTCACCCTGGTACATTCACGCTTCTCTACGAATACCTTCCCTAGTTGGGACAGAGCTCAACCTCTGCGACTCGCTGCACACAATGGTTGGTTCAATTTCTTTAACACGTTTAGCCGATCTCTCAGTTCAATGTTTAGGCGAGATCAACACTGTCCGTGGCAATAAGAATTGGATGCGTGCTCGTGAAGGCGTTCTTTCATCCGAACATTTTGGCGATCACCTCGACCGCCTCTACCCCATCATCGAGACTGGCGGCTCAGATTCTGCTGCTTTTGACAACGTCCTCGAGCTCCTAGTCGTCAACGGCGTCGTCACACTCCCAGAAGCCATCATGATGCTCATTCCTGAGGCGTGGCAAGGAAATGAGAATATGGAGCCCGGAAAGAGAGCGTTCTACAACTGGGCCGCATGCTTACAAGAACCATGGGATGGGCCCGCCCTCTTTACTTTCAGTGACGGCCGCTATTGCGGTGCAAACTTGGACAGAAATGGCCTTCGCCCCTGTCGCTTCATTGTTACAAACGAAGACATCATAGTCTGCGCATCCGAAGTTGGCGCGTTGTACGTCCCGCCGGAAAAAGTAGTTCAAAAGGGACGGCTGAAGCCTGGCCGCATGCTTCTCGTGGACACACAAGAGGGCAGGATTGTTGACGACAAGGAGTTGAAGCGCACGACGGCAAAGAAGCAGAATTTCGCCTCCTGGGTAGAGACGCACGTCCTCCATGTCCCTAACATCCTTAAACGCGTACTGCGTAGCAACACCCGCCTCGGGCCTGTACTCGACGACGAAGCCATTGAGGCTGACCCAAAGCTCCTTGCCTTCGGGTTCACCATCGAACAACTCAACCTTCTCATGTTGCCTATGGTCTTGGATGGCAAAGAGGCTCTGGGATCTATGGGAAATGATGCCCCTCTTGCTGCAATGGCAGTCCAACCCCGCATCATTTATGATTACTTCCGCCAACTCTTTGCTCAAGTGACAAACCCTCCCATAGATCCAATCAGAGAGAGCATCGTTATGTCTCTAGAGGCCTACGTCGGCCCTGAAGGCAATCTGCTCGAAATGAAACCTGAACAATGCCACCGCATACTCTTGCCCTCTCCCATTATCTCTATCGAAGAAATGAACGCAATGAAGAACCTCAAAACGGCTTACTCTGGTTGGCCATCTCGTACTATCGACATTACTTTCCCGAAGGTCGAAGGCCTTCCTGGCTACCAGCTTGCTCTTGAAAGAGTATGCAGCGAGGCTGCTCAAGCTATAGATGACGGCATCAAAGTCATCATCCTCAGCGATCGTGCTGTCAGCTCGTCCCGCGTACCCCTTTCTGCCCTCATTGCTTGCGGCGGTGTCCATCACCATCTCACATTGCACAAGAAGCGTGCCAAGGTCGCATTGATGATAGAGACAGCAGAAGCTCGTGAAGTTCATCACCTCTGCGTACTTGTTGGATATGGTGCAGACGCTGTATGCCCCTGGCTTGTCATGGAAACGATCCATAAATTGGGTCGAGATGGATTGTAAGGATTTTCACCTGCTCTTTCCAGACATGTTACTTACCCTCTATAGGATCAAGAACGGGAAGTCTGTCGAACAGTTGATGGAGAATTATCGCCACTCCGTCGATAATGGTATTCTCAAAGTCATGTCAAAGATGGGCATATCTACACTGCAATCCTACAAAGGCGCGCAAATCTTCGAAATATTAGGATTACACAGCGAGGTCGTAGAACGGTGCTTCATTGGGACTGCCAGTCGTGTACAAGGAGCCACTTTCGATCTTCTGGCTATGGATGCGTACGAACTTCATGAGCGAGGATGGCCCAGCCGCGAAACCATTCTACCACCGGGTATGCCGGAATCCGGTGAATATCACTGGCGCGATGGAGGCGAAGCCCACGTCAATGATCCCGCAGGCATAGCTCATCTTCAAGATGCCGTTAGAGAAAGGAACCAGTCGGCCTATGATGCCTATTCTCGCAACGCCAACGAGCAGATCAGGAGCGTTCAGCTTCGCGGCCTTCTAGACTTCCGCTTTGAAACCGTAACTCCCATCCCGATCGAGCAAGTCGAACCCTGGAACGAGATCGTACAGCGTTTCGTAACTGGTGCCATGTCGTATGGTTCCATCTCAATGGAAGCTCATTCAACTCTTGCCGTGGCTATGAATCGACTTGGAGGCAAATCTAATACCGGTGAAGGAGGTGAAGATGCCGAGCGGTCGCTTGTATTGAACAACGGAGACACCATGCGATCGGCGATCAAGCAAGTCGCGTCTGGTCGCTTTGGTGTGACCTCCAATTACCTTGCGGACGCAGATGAACTTCAGATCAAGATGGCTCAAGGCGCGAAGCCTGGAGAGGGTGGAGAACTTCCTGGACACAAAGTCTCAGCTTCTATCGCTCGTACACGTCATTCGACTGCTGGAGTCGGCCTCATCTCTCCACCGCCTCATCACGATATCTACTCGATCGAGGATCTGAAGCAGCTCATCTACGACCTAAAGTGCTCCAATCCTCGAGCACGCATTTCCGTGAAACTGGTTTCGGAGGTTGGTGTGGGAATTGTCGCCAGTGGTGTCGCTAAGGCTAAGGCTGATCACATCCTCATATCGGGGCACGACGGAGGTACTGGTGCATCGCGGTGGACTGGTATCAAATATGCAGGCCTTCCTTGGGAGCTGGGTCTTGCCGAGACACATCAGACTCTCGTTTTGAACGACCTTCGAGGTCGTGTAACAGTCCAGACTGATGGCCAAATACGAACTGGGCGCGATATCGCAATTGCTTGCTTACTGGGAGCTGAAGAGTGGGGCTTTGCCACAACCCCTCTCATTGCCATGGGTTGCATTATGATGCGCAAATGTCACTGTCAGTCGTGCTTCTTTCATTTTCTGTTCAATGTCGGACTAACTTTCCTCTCAGTGAACACATGCCCTGTTGGTATTGCCACACAGGATCCCCAACTGCGCGCCAAGTTCGCCGGTCAGCCGGAGCAGGTCATCAACTTTTTCTACTACCTGGCCGAAGAACTTCGAGGATATATGGCCAAGCTTGGCTTCCGCACGATCAACGAGATGGTTGGTAGGGCTGATATGCTCAAAGTCGATGAAAAGCTCCGGACCAAGAAAACAGCACATCTCGACCTTTCTGCTATATTGAAGCCAGCATGGCAGATGCGTCCTGGGGCAGCGACATATCGGGTGCGCCAACAGGATCATAAGCTATATATCCGCCTCGACAACAAGTTCATCGACGAATCTGAGCCTGCATTGACTAAGGGCCTACCGGTACACATCGAGTGTGAGGTGACGAACACCGACCGTGCGCTGGGCACTTCTCTCTCGTACAGAGTATCAAAACTTTACGGAGAGGAAGGTCTACCTAAAGACACAATCCATATCAGGATGATGGGATCTGCAGGCCAGTCATGTGGCGCATTCCTTGCTCCCGGCATCACTATTGAACTTGAGGGTGATGCGAACGACTACGTTGGCAAAGGACTGTCTGGAGGTCGCCTTGTGGTTTATCCGCCGAAGCAATCCCCGTTTAAAGCCGAAGAAAATATCATTATTGGCAACGTGTGTCTCTACGGGGCGACATCCGGAGAGGCCTTCATTCGTGGCATTGCTGCCGAGCGATTTGCTGTCCGGAATTCTGGTGCCAATGCCGTCGTAGAGGGGACCGGCGATCATGGATGTGAATACATGACAGGAGGCCGGGTGGTCGTCCTGGGTGTGACCGGACGCAATTTCGCTGCGGGCATGAGTGGCGGGATTGCTTATGTGCTTGATACAGCCCACACTTTCGCATCCAAGGTAAACATGGAGATGGTGGAACTTGGTAAAGTTATCGACCCGCGTGAGATTGCTGCACTTCGTAGCCTCATTGAAGACCATCGCCACTATACCGGCTCTGAAGTCGCCGATCGTGTTCTCCATGACTTTCATCATCTCCTACCTCTCTTCGTTCGCGTCATGCCGCTTGATTACAAGCGCGTTCTAGAGGAACAGAAGGCTCGCGAGAAAGAGGAGAAGTTGCGTCAGAATGTCATTGATCTAGTTCCATCTCGGACTGCTAGTCAAGTCGATCTCGCATCCGAGGGCCTCGAGGATATTCTCCTACCGAAGACACCTGTGGCTGCATCCAGACCTCGTCACGAACCATCGGTGGTTGACGTTGAGGATTCCATGGTCGATGATTCAACAACCAAACAGCGACTCCACAAGCTTGACAAGACGCGAGGTTTCATGAAGTACAAAAGACTTGGGGAGGCGTACCGGCCCCCTCGTAAGCGCGTCAAAGACTGGAAGGAGATCTCCGCCCGCCTCACAGAGAGCGAACTCAAGTATCAATCCGCTCGCTGCATGGACTGTGGAGTACCTTTCTGTCAATCTGACTCGGGATGCCCCATTTCGAATGTCATTCCGCAATGGAACGACCTTGTATTCAAGGAGCAATGGGAAGACGCTCTCCATCGACTTCTTCTCACGAACAACTTCCCGGAATTCACTGGGCGCGTGTGTCCTGCCCCTTGTGAGGGCGCCTGTGTATTGGGTATCAATGAACAACCGGTAGGTATCAAGAGTATTGAATGTGCCATTATCGATAAGGTTCGTCCCAAGCCTTTCCTGCGTCTGCCTTTCTTTCCTGAATCAGCATCGTTTAGGCATTCGAGATGGGCTGGATGGCACCGAACCCGCCCTCGTTTAGAACTGGGAAAAAGATCGCTATCGTCGGTTCCGGGCCTGCAGGCCTAGCTTGCGCTGATCAACTCAACAAAGCTGGCCACTATGTCACTGTCTACGATCGCAACGATCGCATGGGCGGCCTCTTGATGTATGGTATTCCCAAGTAAGTGCACGCTCCTAATTCCCTATCTGTTACTCACTTGTAATGAAGCATGAAACTCGACAAAGCCGTCGTTCAACGCCGTCTTGATCTTATGACGGCAGAGGGAATCGTAAGTCTATAAGTACACCATCTTCGTTTTAAGGTGCCTAACGATGCTAAGACCTTTGTTCCGAATGCCAACGTTGGAGTTGACATCGATACCGCGCAACTCCGTGCTGACAATGACGCTGTTATTCTGTGCACTGGCGCCACCTGGCCTCGAGACCTCAGGATCCCAGGTCGCGAGGTGGACGGAATTCACTTTGCTATGGATTTCTTACAGGTCAGAACTTTTCTCAAGTTTCATAGATCTTCAGCTCACTGCTTGTAGCTGAATACCAAGTCACTTCTTGACTCGAATCTTGAAAACGGAGGCTACATCAACGCTAAGGGCAAAGATGTCATTGTGATTGGTGGTGGAGACACCGGAAATGACTGTATCGGTACCTCCATGCGGCACGGAGCAAAATCTGTAACCAATTTCGAGCTTCTACCCAAACCGCCTGTGTCCCGAGGCAGGGATAATCCTTGGCCGCAATGGCCTAGGTAAGCCTTCGTGCCCCCATGAACGATGCAGCCGGAACTCAACTCTTGAAACAGGATCTTCCGCACAGACTATGGTCACACGGAGGTGGCTGCTCATTTTGGCAATGGTTCGTTCTTGATCATGCCCACTGTCTCCGCTTATTGAGAAGTAAAACAGACCCGAGGGAATATTCGATTTCAACCAAGGAGTTCGTTGTTGATGATGCCGGAAAACTTGAAGGTCTTAACACAGGTCAGCCATCTCACCGTCTTTTTCGAGCATTCGTAACAATACCACCTCAAGTCCGCGTTGAGTGGACCAAGGACAGTGGCGGACGGTGGAAAATGGAGGAAGTCCCTGGCTCCGAAAAATTCTTCCCAGCCCAGCTCGTGTTCCTCGCCCTTGGTTTCCTTGGACCTCAGGCCGAGCTCATCAAGGCCCTCGAGGTCAAGCAAGATGCTAGATCCAACATTCAGACTCCCCATAAGGTGATTACAACGTTCTATACAGCCGATCTGTCTCATCATGTAAACATCCACAGAAATATTCCACCAACGTGGAAGGCGTCTTCGCCGCTGGTGATTGTCGTCGTGGACAGTCTCTGATTGTATGGGGCATCAAGTAAGGTGCAAGGTTTTCAATCTAGTAATATCTACTGACACCATCTTCCAATAGCGAAGGGCGTGGCGCCGCCGCCGAGGTTGATGCCTGGTTGAACGCTGGCTCCACGCGACTACCCAAAGCAGGAGGAATCAAGTCTCGAGTGAGTGTTGTATGTTTTCGGACATGTCTGGCTTTATGTGCTGATTTCAAATTGTAGAACTTCAACCCTCCTCCATCCACGCTTCCTGCTCGGGTTATTGACTCCGAGGATGAAAACTAAACCTGCTTTTACCCTGCACATCACCACTGGATCAATGGATGGCTATCTATGGGCAAATCTTATTACTACCCTCACCTCATACATCACATCTACTCTGTCAATTAGCACGAAACATGATTATGATTACTCTTCGCTATATTTGTATTTCGACTAGTAAATGGGCTACAAGGAGAAGCTAAAACGGCTTCTCTCTTGTATATCTCTGCTTTTTCCTCTAATGCCCCAAATGCCCCAATTTGCTTTGACCATTACGCGTGGATCAAAATCGGCAACTTCCCATTTTTCGCTACCGAACGCATTGGGACCAGGCGTAATGACCCATTCGAATTCGCCCGCCACATCAGGCGCAGTGGACAAAGAGCGGACGTCTCGCTCGACATCGGTTGGGGAAAATCCAGTCACGAAAATCGGACACTTGGAAGCCAAAAGCATCGGCATCACGGGACCCCATTCTGTGGGAGACGATATTTGCAGAAGAGGTTCGCCAGTCTCCTCAGAAACCGAATCGGGTGATGGAAAACCGAAACCAGGACAGAACATGAAGAACAAGTCGCTGTATGGGTCCAGGGTATGGTGGAATTGGGCATGGACATCGGCGTAGTTTGCTTGCAATCCGGTAATGGTGAGTTGTGGCGTATACGGAACGGTGTACGAGGGGACTCCATAGCGTTCGATGGATGAACGGGTGCGCTTTAGGCGCTCTATTGGGGCAGGGGTGGGTGGTTGATAGACGTTGGGCGTGTATTCAGGTGTCTTTTCGGTGACCTCGGTGGACATCTCACGTTTTGCTTCATTTGATGAGGGCGACGAGGTTGGACTTGTTGAGGTAGCATCAGAAGACGTATCCAAAGTGGGATTTGAAGCTGTGGATGGCGCCGCAGTTGCTGGTGCATCTCTAGGTAGAGAAACTTGCGGCCCAATAAAGAATAGGTGCATGTGGGTGGACGGGAACAACATAGTGAGCTGTTCCCAGACATGTGGAGGAAGGGAAGATTCAGCCCGAGCACCGAGGATAAATACCCGAACTTGTGGTTTTCCTACTGCAGCTTCCGCTGTTTCAGGGGCACCCGGTGCGACATGCAAGGTTGACCTTAGGGCTAAAGAAGGGACCAATGAGCATGAAAGGTCTAGACAGAAAGGTAAGTCTTACCTGATAGTGAGCGACTTCCCTCAGGCGTTAGACGTTGGTTGCTCAGTGTCAATCCACTATGCTGGTGAATGGTACTACCGATAGTAATTGGGAACGATAACAATTTACTAGCATGTCGTCTGGAGCGCTCCGTGTCCATAGATGGAAACCCGCGAGTATACCAGAAAACGTCCCAATTAGCAAAAGAAACCGCTTCTTCGTATCCCTGAGGTCCTGTCATCGATTTAGCAGGGCCAATGCGTCGCTGTGGTGGAACTAACCTGGCAACTCAAATTCTCGAAGGCGTCTGCTGCTCCTTAGGTCATGTTCATCCTCGTTAGCTTCGCGAAGACGCGAGCAGTACTTGTAGTGCTCCTCATCCTGTGTGTGGTGTTCCTCCGTGCAATGTGTTGGCCAACCACAGTCAGGGCATTCAAACTTGACAGCGGGTGGTTGTGCCTTCGTATGAGCATGAATATGGTCGTGTGTTGCAGCACAAACCGGACATGGTGCAAGTTGCTGAATAGCACTACCACGAGCACGGAGAGCGGGGTGTGGAGACTGAGAGAACTTGTGAAATAGGTTCTCTGTGTCTTGAGAAGGTTTTGGCCTTCGAAACCAGCTGAATATGGGCCTTGAATGGGTTAGATGGGCTCGACGGACTAGACGCGTCGTGGCTCGCAACGAAGAGGCCATATTTTTTTGTTGACATGTGTTGTTCAACGCCATCCTCCTCCTCCCATGTCCGCACGACAAGCCACCCTTTCTCGCAAGACTAGCGAAACAGAAATTGACATATCAATAAATCTTGACTGCACCCCCGGTTCTTCTAATGCCCAGGTCATCGACGTTTCCACCGGCATTGGGTTCCTAGACCATGTCTGTCTTGACTTATGATCTTAATTTACAATCAATCATCATCACACTGAACAGATGTATACCGCGCTTGCCAAGCATGGTGGAATGTCCTTGACAATGAAATGCAAGGGAGATCTGTGGATAGATGATCATCATACTGCAGATGAGCACTACCTTCCTATCACAACCTAACGCGCACCAATTTCAGAGCACAGGATAGCGCGATCGCACTGGGAACAGCTTTCAAGCAAGCGCTCGGCGAAGTGCGCGGCATTCGTCGCTACGGCACAGGCTTTGCTCCTTTAGACGAGGTGTGTTTACTACTGCGTTCAGTCATTCAGCTGCCAATTTGACCTATGTACCAGGCTCTTTCTCGTGCGGTGATCGACATATGTTCACGACCATACTGCGTTACAGAACTGGGTCTCAAGAGGGAAAAAATCGGCGATTTATCCACCGAGATGATCCCCCACATTTTCTATTCCTTCGCTATCGCATCAGGGGCCACATTGCACGTCGACGTTCTGCGCGGAGAGAACGACCATCACCGGTGAGTCGCTTTATCAAGCTTTGTTCCAGCAACTGAAATCCCCCATCAGAGCTGAGTCTGCTTTCAAGGCGTTAGCACTCGCTATCCGACAAGCCATTGAGCGAACCGGAGGAAACGATGTCCCCAGTACTAAGGGTGTTCTATGAGGACTGGGCAACCTCCTAAAGCAAGGACGACACATCATAAAACATAAAGCGTGTTCTCGGATAAATACAACGGAACCAAGCGTAGGCGCCAGAATAATTTACAGGGCGCCTGTATCACCAAAACCTGCATTGAGTCTCGGCGGGAGGGTTCAACTGTGTGCCAATCAGTCTCAACGCCACCATCTTTGAGGAGTCCTAGAAGGATGCACACCTTGGCTTTCTTAGAGCAATTGAACGCTCTAGCGAATTCAGGAATATTGAAGACAGTACCATCGACCCGGAATCGAGAGGGAGAGTGCGGATCAGTGCGGATACGCTGGACCTGAAGAAAACGATGGTTAACGAATAACATGAGTAGTATTCTTTCTAGATGACTCACAGCCGCTGCTGTTTTCATTGCTCTAGCCCATATACGAGCAAAAGATATGAAAAACAGTTGCTCTCTGTCAATGAATCTGTTAGGAGATGCTGTTCAGCACTAATCGAAAATCAGACCTAGTATACGATAGCCCCGGAAGGAGTGATTCGTCTCCTGCTTGGGAGGAGGTATCATATTGATTCTTCCAAGCACGATACGCTTGAATTAGGCCCGTGTCTCCGATGTTCTCTCCTGATGTTCTGGTTGTGAATTGAGTAATTGAAGACTAGAATGAATCCATTGTATGCCTCACAAGTTGCCCTACAAAATTGAACTATCAGCTTAATTGAGAAAAATCAAGTCCAAAGAACATACATTGACGTGCACCTTTCCACCCTTGCCATCGTCGATAGCGTAAGCTGCATCGATATTAATCATTGTTTCAAGTCATGGAACAAAGTGTCAACCTACCCGAATATTGATCAACGATGCAGGTTTGTTTAACGTTGAAGCCGTCGCTGGTGGAGTTTGTCCACCACTCCTCCAGCTTCCCATCTTGGTTGTATAAGCGACCAGCAGAATCAAAGGCATGCTGCCGAAACGTCAGAATAGAGTGAGCTCCTGAGAATGGTGGGCCAGCTTACGGTCAATTCGTGAGCGGCGACGTGGCCGAAAGCGCCATAAGAAATGTAGGAGGGCCTATGATCGGTATGTTGTCCAGCCGGGCAATGATAATGCTCGCGAGATGTGCTTACCATGCAGCATCGAAGAACGGAGGTTGTAGAATGCCAGCAGGGAACACAATCTATAAATAAGATCACAGTATGCTCTTTGTGTCATCTTCCAAAAGCTTACCTCGTTGGCGGGGGGATTGAAATATGCGTTAACCATTGATGGATACATCTCCCAGCTATCCAGATCTCTCCGCTTGCCTAGCTGTTGCCACTTCTTATACTGATCGCTTTTACTGGATAGATTGTAAGCTTCAACTGAGGTAGGTCATAGAGCTGTTGACTTACGCGGCACTGATAACGTTGTCAAAGAAGTTCACTCTGTCAACTTTCACCAAGGAATAATATCGCGCTATCGAAAGAGGATCCGTTGTGTTTGGCGACACTGGGAATCCTACCTTGACACGGATTGCATCGGCCTGTGAAAGATAAGCACTCTGGGGTTATCGCCAAACAGCACAGGACATACTTTCTCAGCCGCAGCTCTACTGGATTTCTTATCCATCCAGTCGATGTGCGTCAGGGATGCCTTGAAGGCCTCAACAATGTCTTGATATAAAACATTCAACCCAAGTGTGAATTCATGAGGAGCTGAGTATACCTGTGATAATTCTCGTTCCCTTCTCCTTGGAATCTCCGGCAAAAGTTTCATTAGCGAAATATCGCCCGACCGCAAAGCCCAGCGACTCCTCTACTTTCCCAATACAGTATTCGGATCGATCGCCGACAGCGCCTTTCTTGATGCCGTTCAGATGCTCGAAAAGTGATCTTTGGGCCAACCATGCTTCTGTGCTCGTGCCAAGGTGGGGCGCAAGAGCCAGAGCGGTACGCACAATGAGATATGCTTCTACAACATCCGGCGACGTTTTTTCTAGGATTTCGGCGAGAGAGGAGGCATAGGCCGGATACGTCATGATTACAGCCGAAGGAAAATTACGAGGCGTGTAAGCGGCAAAGTAGGATGGAAAATCGATTTGTGGGAGTGCATCTGTGAGGTTAGACAAGGGGAGAGGGTTGTAGGTTGCAATGGGATCTTGTAACAACACGTCGCTGATTATTTCTTTCAGAGTGGAGTCGTATAAAAGGCAGAAACTACTTACAGATCAATGCTTGCTTTGGCTAAACGTTTCTCTAGCTTGATGATCTTCTTGGAGAGCTTATGGACACGTTGAGTGTTGTTCGTAGGTGCCTTGTCCCCACCTTTGTCATCGTCATCTTCACCCCATGGAGGCCAGGGCCATGGAGGCCAAACATTTGACTCCTGGTTCAGCACCAGCGCGGAGTTTTTGGTCTCAGCGTCGCCTTCTTCATCCGAAAGGGTCAGAAGCAGTCGTTCAACAACCTCTTGGTACACTTCGAGCACCGCCTTATCTTCGTAGTACTCCTGTAGGAGAATGTCAGTTTGTTATAATTGTACAGCAGACGCTCAAACCTTCGACGGGAGGCCCAAACTTGGCTGACTAAACCATAAGGCCATGTCATTAGGATCCCGGCCTACATCACCCTCTATCTCAAAAGAGAAGAGTGATTCTATGCCTGCAGTGTCAAATAGAGTGGTAAGTTCATCTACCGCCAATGAGAAGCTGAAAAATAACCTTGCGAGTGAAGAAAAGCAAGGGCAGATGTCAGGTCGGTCGAATCCTTGCTACCAGAGTTTTTGAAATCACCGCGAAACTTCTTCCGCAAACTTTGTACGAATTCAAGCAATGGAGTGGAGCCAAGATTGTCAAGGGCGTTTTC
This sequence comes from Tephrocybe rancida, assembly GCA_018858115.1. Taxonomy (NCBI): domain Eukaryota; kingdom Fungi; phylum Basidiomycota; class Agaricomycetes; order Agaricales; family Lyophyllaceae; genus Tephrocybe; species Tephrocybe rancida. Next base: position 49,288 of record JABCKT010000055.1, read on the forward strand.
GTTGGTGCATGAGACGTAGAAATCGCGTAATTTGCGCAAGACACCTTGGTCGGGGTTCGATTTAAATGCTGCAGGAGTGGAGTCTGACTCAAGGATCCTTTGTATCACCTGCCTATTCTGTTGTGCAAGGGCTTCAAAATTTCCATAGCTGCCCTTATCAGCAGGAAGGGGGTGAGCACGAAGCCATCCGCCAGCTGTTCATCGACATAAGTGCTTGTTGTATAGTTATCAGACACGACGCACTCGCAAAGTCATAGAAATTCTCGCAGGGGTTTTGAGACGTATCAAGAGACGATAAAATGGACCCGGAAAGCAAGATGCACTGGGGTGTCAAGCATGTTTCCTGCAAGTACGTGTTGTTTTAATGCTCGTGTGAATGAAGAGGACGGCCGGACTGACCTCCTGTGGCGGAGATGTAGGACCAGGCAGAGGTGGGAGAGTCGTAGTACTGGTGGCAGTCGTGGTGAAGGTCGTCGTTTGCGTAGAAACAGCAGTCGATGTGGCTACGACAGTCGTAGTTAAGGGCGGTTTCTCGCCGCCTCCATTGCGGCCACGTTCTAAATTGAGCTTGTGTTGAACACCGGCAAACAGTCCGATGAATACCTTTGAAAGCTTTAGCTGGTTCTACTAAGGATTTGGCCCTTGAGACGACTCACGGATGTCAAGAGGAGTAAGACGAGTGCAAGAACCAGCAGGATCTTTGTGAGGGGGGTGAGAGGCTCTTGTGCAATGGCTCCAATACGGTCTGAGAACGTTGAATTGGCTCCACCATTCCTTTCTTCGTCCTCGTGATCCTGCAACAACGGCGCAGTTTCTAGAGAGCTTTGATTTAGAAGGGTAGAAACGCGTCGAGTGAGACTGACTACTTGCCCTGGTCTGTTGAGGGCCGTGGGGGCCGTTCTGCCATGTCCAGACAATGTGTTGGACAGAGGACGTGGAGGTAACTTGGAGGTGGAGGTCTACTTCGCCTGAAGGCTTGAAGGCTGAAGCCGGTGAGGCTCACGCGTGGTTGGCAACTATTACACGAGTTACGTAACTACGATCGGATAGATGGCATCTGTATAGATCTATATCCGATCCAAGTTACTTTCGTACACTTGTGGCACACTGAAAAACTACATTTCTAGAAAAATAACAGCTCCCCAAAGCGAGTATTGCCATGACTATTGACCACGAGAATCCTCCTAAAAAGTTTGTTGACGTGCTAGCCGCGAACAACATACTAATTGATGCGTCAGCTCACTGTATTTAAGTTGAAAGTTGATTTTCTGAATACCTTGTCAGAGCTGGACTAAAAGCACGAGCGAGACAAATAAAAAATTGAACCAGGGCGTATGTAGATCCAAGAGCGGAGTTTTCAGAGTGTGTCTTGATCAATAGCATATTTATCCTGATGACCTATTCCATCAGTCATATGCTAAACGGGATGAGACGGAGACGAAGACACGGACGAGTACGCAAGGAAAGCAACTCGCGCAAATAAAAGAAGTAAACCAACAGAGGCCCAAATATAACAAGGCAAAAATGGTCCTGCCCCTTCATCCGGGTCACAACGAGCAAGCAGGTTAAGCAGTGGCAGACTCAGAAAAACACAGGGCCATATCTTGAGGCACATATGGTATAATTCTGCGTGACTGAACCTTCGTAGGAGAGATGGTAGTACAAGTAGCTGTAAAGCCCCAGCAATCGCGCCCGATAGAGCAAGTGAGTACCCAATCTGGACAGTCTGCGTAAGATGTTAAAATGGGGGAGCCTTCTTTAAAAAAGGAACCCACTGAAAACCCAAGCCCACCACGCGATACTGGATAATAGCAGAATAAAACAAAAATAACGTCGAATGCCGTTGAAACGAAGCTCAGTGCACAGCCCGACAAGCTGAGAGCAACTACGACAGGAAGAGTGAGTAATCCCTTGAAAGTGGGCCCTTCCATATTTGTAGGCATATTCTCGGTCGCAGAGTAGCTACGATTCCCTTGCAAGGTGAGAGGCGAACGCAGTGGCTTTTTCATCGTCTAGAATCAAATAAGAAAAGCTGAGACTTTTATTAAGGGGGCTGGCATATTTCTCACCTCCTGAAGGAAGATGAAGTTGACAACAAACCCGATCACAGTAATGAGGGCGACGATGAAGGAGGGAAGAAAGTAAGGATTGATGCGAAAGAACTGGAAGTCAAAAATTTGAGGGTATCTAGACGCCGGATTGGCGAAGCTACCGCCCACCAGAGGTCTGTTAATAGTCAGAAATGGCTTACATCATCATTTGTTAACGACGCACCCGATTATGCCCCCAATAGGCCACCACAAGCCGAAGAATGCAAAGGCAACCGATTGTGTGTGATCATCTGTGATCTCGCACAGAACAGACGGTATCACTGCTACGTTTCCAGAGAAAAGCCCCGCTGTAAAAAGTGTGTAAGTACAATGGGCTTGAATGTAGGGGGGACGTGTGTGGACAATACCTAAGGCACGGGACATCAACGTACTGGAGAAACTTTGCGACAGGCCAAACTGAATCGTAGATATGGCAAGTCCGGCGACGCCCAGCAGGATGACAGGTCGACGCCCAATACGATCTAAGCACATAGAAGTCGGTTGGATTGCACGTATCCACGATGATATTAATGATTCGAACCCGACAAGAAACCCCAAGGATAAATCGCTAACAGTTGACAAGCAGCAAAGGAGCTTTCCTGTGGGCCAATTTCAATCATCGCTGAAGACATGTCAGAAAGTAGTTTAGCCAACCAGAAGCCCACTATAGAAGCCAACTTTCGATGGATCTGTAGTGACATGGAGGTGCTCAATGAGCTCATTGACGTATGGAAAGATTTGCGAAAAGTTCAAGGGATCGAGCAGTCGAAGAAAACACACGAGCGCCAGTTGAGCTTTGGGAAACGGCGACCGATTGACAAGCGATTCCATTACGAGGGGGGAATTTTTAAAGAGGACGCAATCGAAGAGATCCGGTGTATAAATACCCAACTGGCTTGTCTTTACGGAAATCAGGTTTATACTGTATGCGAAAATCTACTTAACCCTGCATGAACCTTATGCCCTGTGCGAGAGGTACGGCCATGGAATTTTCTAAAGACTGTCAGTCGCCGCCGCTAAGTACATAAGGGTGTTGTTAATAGCTGACAATTCACAAACGTAAGTGGCAATCACTTTTAATGTATGCACCAAGATCCAGTCTCAAACGAGTACAAGATTACTCTGGCCTTCTTCCATTGGTGGAGCCGAGCGCTTGATGAAACCAGAGCCCCTGCCTTCGGCGTTCATATTCATGATCTTCCAAAAGTTGCAGCCCTTTCCGTCGTTTTGAGCACCGGCATAGCATGCCCACCAATAGCGATCAGTTTGCCCATCGCTACGATTCTTCATGTCAGGGCGTAGAACAGTCGGGACGCCACATTTGCAACGGGGTATACTTGGAGGTGCAAAGTCGGGCCGGTAGAAACGAAAGGTGATGTTTATCCGGCACTTAGAAGGCTCAATATCCGCTCCGGGTGTCTCAGGGAAAGCAGGGCGATAGAGATCGATGGCGGGTTGTGGAGGAATGCAATGCTTGAACCGTTCTTGGCATGACGCGTGCATAATCGTGAGCTGGGCACACGTTACTTTGAGTAGATGGTCCGGAATACATGACGCACAGAGTTGTGGGGCAAAGGGATGTTAAATGTCCTCGCCTTGCGTTCATTAGCTTCATCCGTAGGTATAACCTCTCGCAAGCTGAAGATCCTTTGCGTTCCTGAGGCCAGTGACAACGATTAGTACCAGGATCCCACAGGTCTGCTCCAGTGTACGCACCAAGGCTTAGAGAGGCTATTGTTGGATATGGTCCCAGATATGTCAATTGATCAGAGTGAAAGCCGACGGCCTCTTTCGATCCCTCATAACAGTTGGACGCAGCCACGTTAGCTCGCCAGCTTCTGGTACCTGGATCGGCCGTATGCCACTCCAATGGAAAACGCTGCTGACTTCTCAACTGCTCGTTCACCACGCGTTCCACGATCTCACAAGCCTCTTCCATAGCAGGAGGAAACACCGCTGGGGGGTCGGTCATTCTACCATTGTACCTGAATGGGAGCATGAGGAATATGAAACAATAATCTGAGAAGTACATACCAATGCTGAGCTGCTTCCTGCATTGCTTCGCTGTCCTTCCGCGCAAAAAATGCAGTCCGATGCGGGCTCTCTACTACCCTATCAACTAGCCACCATCTATTACGACCCCAACTGCGAGACGCGTCGACCATAGTATAGAATAGCCTGGAAGCAAGTTCTGGAGGTAGAACCGAGAGGTGCATCGTGCAAGGTGTGTTCAAAGCCACCATGTCAGGATTGGTGAGTAAAAGAGGTGGAAGCTGAAGCGGCTTCTTCTTTGTGGGTGAGGGCAGGGGCTTGAGTACGGACATAAGGTCCGCAACGGGTAGTCGACGCGAAGTTGAAGGGTTGGAAGCTTGCACCCTTGATTCTAGATCTTCTTTCGCCGATTCGTCGTTACATAAAGCCCTGGTGGCCTTCGAAGGTTTTGCTAGCCAGGCATCAAGACCCGCTCGTTTGCGCTTTTTTGTCGTTAGGCTTTCGAGTCTGGCTCCGTTGAGAAACTTGGCTGTGGCTTCCACATCGCCATTGCACTGCACTAGGGCTTCCAAGATAGTGTCCGGATCAGGGCGTAAGTTCTCTGTCAACAGACTGGACACCAGTGCCAACAGCGTATCAGTGTCGCTAGATTCCATTGATATCTGGCCAAGGCCCGAAATGATTATCGTGGTGCAGAACAAGCCAAGTGATGAGCGTGACTAAACATAACGGGCGTCTCGGGTCCTTTATCGGCTCAAAGACCAATTTATAAACCTCGGTCGCACGATTTTAGTATTACTCTCGTCTCTTGTCTCTTCTGATGAAACAGTATGGCACACGCGAGGAAAACGAAGAACGGGGGAACACCCCGCAACGACGAAGATTCGGTGATCAAATGCTGGTGAGTATTGAACCTAATTTCCTGAGAGTTCGCAGACAAATTGCCAATCTAGAGATGGCCATTAGTATTACTACTACTCTGTCTGGCGATTACACACGTTGTCTGGTGGTCTTTCAACCAGCACAACGAGCCTCCTACTACCAATCAACCAGTTACGGTCGACTTGCCAGAGGATCACTGTGCTCACACTTCCCCAATCAATACGCTGGAATATCGCCGCCGACAAAGTGCACTAGCAGAGAAGCTTTTGGCACTCAATGCTTCAGCTTACATTGCAGAGCCCGGTGCAAGTGCCTCATTCTTCGGCAACATTTCTCGGACAGATTGGAAACTATCCGAACGGCCTCTGCTCTTGATTATAACCGCTTCTGAGACCGCAAATGGCCCAGTGACCACAGTATCTGTCCTTACCCCCAAGGTAACTCTGGACTCCAAGTGGCATACTAGTGCTGAATTGTGTAACAGTTTGAGGCTACTCGGGCCAAGACACTATTTGTGCCCTCCGAGTCCACCATTCAGTATATTGAGTGGCCCGAGGACGAAAACCCTTACAAACTTGCCATAACTGCCTTCCCCGACACCACCGGAACTGTGTTTGTAGACAGCAGTATCCGAAAGTTTATCTCTGACGGATTTGAATTGGCGCTCCCCAAAGCTACTGTTCGTTCGGCACCCGAGGAGATCACCCAGCTTCGGGAGCGCAAGTCCAGCTCAGAGATCGACCTGTTGAAATGTGCCAACGAGGTAATGTCGTCCGAGAACTATCCAACGTATGTGTCTCATGCTTAGCCTTTTCACGACATAGGCGACTGTCCTCGCCATCCGCGCAGTTCACAAGAAGCTTCACGTTGGCATTCGTGAGTCTCAGGCGCGGGCTTTGATAGCTGTTGCCCTGGCGTCTGCTGGTCTCAAGAACGCTGGATGCCTAACTCTTTTTGGAGGTCTGCTTCTTATCAAATAAAATTCCTTAGGGGGGCTTAACTGAAGTCTCCTGCAGAAAATGCCGCGCTTCCTCACGGAAGCGGCACAGATCGCGCATTAGGTGCTTCTGACTTTGCCTTGTTCGATTGCACAGGGTCGCTTCATGGATATTATAGTGATGTGACAAGAGTGAGTTTTACTCTTATTTCTCTCTAGATATTGTTTTCATATAGAACATCAGACCGTCGCCTTGCCGGGTGCCACCATTCCTGATGAGCACAGGAATATATGGGACTATGTTCACGCAGCGCAGACCGCAGCCTTACAAACAGCACGTGCCGGCGTCCTGACCAAGAGGGTAGACGAAGCTGCAAGATCATTCCTTGCTGGTAAAGGTTACGCACTGTATTTCACGCACCGACTTGGCCATGGTATGGCACTCTTGATTCGATTCCACGAAAGTTTCTGTTGTGACACGTTTCGCAGGGATTGGGCTCGAAGTACATGAAGAACCGTATTTGCGTGGTGGGAATGATGTTATTATCAAGAGCGGGCATACTTTCTCTGACGAGCCAGGGATCTACATTGAAGGCAAAGTGAACAAGCAGCTTTTCTTTATTGAACGCCGCTGAGATCGCCTCACTCGTTAGGTGGGTGTACGGCTAGAAGATTGCTTTGTGATAGGAGAAGATGGTGTTCCAATCCTTCTTACAGAAGGTGTCGGCGGACAGACCCTGTCCCCGTGGGCTCCTTGATACCGAACACACTGAATATGATACCCAAATAGATTGACAAATCGTGAACTGATATTTTCCCAAGGAATACAAGGTACAAGGTGGATGGATAGGTAAGGAAGAATCGTGTGATATTCGTTCTGTAGATAAAGGGAATAGTATACCGACTTGAGAGATAAGCAAGGCGGGCAATGAGTAGGTAAATAAGGATATGACGCTCCAATATATGACTGTAAATGTATATGCTTCCGAGGAAAGGGATAACGAGTGTGTACAAGGAGGGTTGAGTAAACAGGGACAGTGCTAATGCAGGATATTTTCATCGTTCAAACAGACGAGTAGATCTTGTAAATGTCGTTCGCTCACGACATCTCAACCATCTCGTCAGGTGTTGGTTGGGGAAGGGGGATCGCCGCCGGGGACAGAGGGGATATCAAAACTGGTGACTTGTTAGAAGCATGTCGCAGAAAAGGGTTGCGGGTATGAGTTCGAGAGATTGGAGACGCTGTGATCACGAGTCAACAGACACCTAACGCCTAAGCAAAAAATGAGCGCACATAGAATATTGTTCTTGTACCAACGGAATGGAAGGCTGTCGTTGTCAAGGTCGAGGGATGATTCGGCGTCGTTCATCGAATCAGGAGTATGGCAGATAGCGTTCCGACTTGGCTGCTGAGAGCGAGTGATGTCCATGTCGTCTGAAGTGTCGCTTGATTGGGACATTAGCTCCAAACGAGCGCGGCCTTGAAGAGAGAATGAACGATCCTGAGAATAGGTTGGAAGAGAAGCGGCAGCTTGACGACGAGTCCTCAGGACGGGAGACGCTGGAGGAAAGAACGAGGGACGCAAGATGGACAAGAATTCTTCAACAGCCTCTGAGGGAAGACCAGAGCTACGAAATAAATGTTTAGAGAAACTGAATGAGAATAAAGAAGTAAATAGACTGACCGGGGAGAAGAGCGGGGGGAGGCCGGGTCTTTATCAGAGGAGTCATTGAATAGGGCGACTTTAAAGTCGTCTAAAGGGCTTGAATCACTGATTCGGACTCGTTCATGGGTTGTATGTGCTCTGTTTACTATAACATTGTACGCAGTAAGACGGACGGGGCGAGGTGCGACGACGAAAGGGTAATCGTTGCTGAAGCTCATCGTAGGCGGGGTTTAAGTGTAGTTGCTTGGTCAGCACCCAACAATACATAGATATCATCTTTCTCTTCCTCGGCCCGATCACTCCGATCAGCCATGTCTACTTCTAGTCTGCTACATTAATGTCCAAAAAAAAATACTCGCGCGCCTATATAAAGTGGAGATCGTGTCAGCCCATCCAAACAAGCTTTGCATATGGCCACTATCCTCCGCAACAGCTCTGACGACACTCTCTGCGGCTATCCCACCGACGCCACATCCTTACTTGAGGCGCAGAAGCATCGGGCATCACCCACACCCCTCCCAAAGGCTCCATTCAGCGCTCTCTGTGCCATCCGCCTAGTGGATCCTATTGCATTCACACAGGTTAGCCACTACTCTCTTTCTTTCTCGGCAGTCTGACACCTATCTCAGGTCTTTCCCTATATCAACGAGTTTATCACCCGCCTGAACGTCATCAATGATCCGTCCCAAATCGGTTTTTACAGTGGGATCGTGGTATGACCATTTCTTTCTGACCCTCTACGTGTATTGAACGCTTTTTCTAGGAATCTAGCTTCGCCATTGCGCAACTGTTCAGCATATATCAATGGGCAAGACTCTCAGGTATGTTTATCTGGTCGACAGTAGTGGCTGACGTTGACCGCTCTCGCAGATATCGTAGGTCGCCGGCCAGTTGTGATATTTGGCACCCTGGGTCTGGTCATCGCGACTGCCTTCCTCGGAATCTCGAGTTCCCTTGCCCAGATACTCTGGGCTCGCTCTCTTGGTAGGCATACAATGTCTCGGCAGTTTGTAAAGCTAATTGCTCTCCACAGCCGGATTCTGTTCTGGAAACGTAGCTGTAATCCATTCCGTGCTTGGTGAACTCACGGATTCTTCCAACCAAGCTCTTGCGTTTCCCATCTACGCGCTATTCTGGCCGCTCGGTGCCATTGTAGGGTATGCATCTACTCCTTCCAAGAAGAATAGGTATTGATTTTTCTTCATGCAGACCTTTAATCGGAGGCAGCCTTTCGAATCCAGCGTCAAAATACCCTGACTTTTTCAATTTCCGAATTTTACGAACGTTTCCCTATTTTCTTCCATGTATTGTCTCCGCTCTGCTGGGGCTATTTGGCGTTGTGTTGGCGTACTTTTATTTGCATGAGGTCAGTCCCTTCTATTAGTTCCACGACCGTTAATGATGGTCGCAGACTCTTCCGAGAAAGCGGAGATTATCGGTTTCACAAGGTGCACGCGTGCCCGACTCTTATGGTGCAACTGACATTCAAGATGCTGCGTTGCCTGCGCCACCACCACCCAGCATCGCAGGCCTTTTATCGAACCCCGTCATTCGAGCTCTAAGTACCTCTGGCTTCGCCTTGTGCTTCATTGCAACCGCGTTTGATGTTATGTTTGTACTTTTCTGTTATTCTCCCATCGAGGCCGGTGGATTGTCTTTCTCAGTATGCGCCTTTTCTTCCTTTCATGAGGCATACTCTGACTGTTTCCTTGAATCAGGCCTCACAGATCGGCTACTCGCTAGCTGTCGCTGGCGCGATTTCCGCTAGTATCCAGATGGTTTTCATGCCCACACTTTTGCGCACTTTTGAGATCACCAAGTTCTACACCTTTTGCATGGCGTTGTGGCCTTGTACCTTTGCTGCCCTCCCGTTCCTCAACGTCCTAGCGCGCATCGGGCTTGATACAGGCACGGGTTCGATTGACGCTGGGTCTAAAGTAAAGATCTGGGCCACCATTGCCATCGTTTTGGGACTAAGTCGAGTTGGTTGCCTGGCGTATTCGTAAGCAATCACTCTTAATACTAATGCTTACTGAATGTCGTCTCCTGCAGTATTAGCATGATACTCGTCAAGGAACACGCGCCGAATCCTTCGTCTCTAGGCTCTACAAACGGTCTGGTGCAATTCTCGATGTGCCTCGCCCGCGCCATCGCACCTGCGTTCGTCAGGTAAGAAAGCGACTGCAAAATGTGGAAGCGCTGCTCAAAGAAACTTCCAGCTCCATCTTCGCATATTCAATCGACAAAGATTTTTTGGGAGGGCATTTTTGGGTAGTAACTATGGTCATGATTTCATGCATTGGTACGTATGAAGCCAGGAACGTAGGGCGCTGTATGGCCTTTACTGGCCAGTGAGATCTGTTCATCGTGTGGGTAGAACCAAGCCTTCAAGCATTGCAATGTAATGTCAGTATACCAATACCTAGAACATCACGGCACCTGTAATTATTAACTACAACCTCGACGACGATGGCTCGCCAAGCGCATAGAGCTGATCGAGCTCAGTCTTGAACTTCATGTAGGCGTCTTTCCTTCGTATCTTCATAGTCGGTGTCATTGTTCCATTTTCAACGGTAAAGGAGTCAAGAGTGAGATGCATCCTCTTGATCATCTCGAAGCTGGTGTCTCCAGTCAACACCATGTAAATACAATCTTGAAAATGAACATACCCCTTTAACCCATTTCGCTTGGCTTCCTTTGTGATGATGGCAAGAATCTCCTGGTTGACTCGTTTGTCTTTGCAAGCCTCAACTAGTGTTTGCAGATCTTCTGGCACGACCTTTTGGCCGGAGAGCTTCGAAACCAAGGCCGCAAGTTGAACGGGATCAGGAATGATTACACCCAGAAGATATGACTGCAGAGAGTCGCCATGGATGTAGATCTGTGCAATGATGGGCGAAGAGCTGTACATATTTTCGATCTTTTCGAGCGCGACATATTCTCCTTGCGCGAGCTTCATAATATTCTTGAAAGGGGTAAGAAAGCTGAATCCTAATCCCAGAGGCAAGCACACCTTGACACGATCGATAATCTTAATCCGACCAACAGAATCGATCTCTGCGACATCTCCAGTATGAAGCCAGCCTTCGTCATCAACAGTGTCTTCGGTATTCTTCTCATCTGGTAGCCGGTCCGTTAAGGATGAAGCAGGACTCAAACGATTCGGCCGCAGCACACCTTTGTAATAGACCTTGAAACAATTAGCACCCCTGACGCAGAGTTCACCCCGGGGATTCGGCTTGTCTTCTGCAGTGTATCCCATAGCAGGGACATCAATGAGCTTAACTTCGTTGATGGGCTGCGGGGGTCCCACTGTTCCACTGGATGTTGGATCGTTCGGCCACCCTTTGGCGGTAGTGGCGCAGTTCTCAGTCATTCCATATCTGAGAAAATATGAATTGTTGAGTGTTGAGGCTGGATCTAGTGCTTGTTGCTTACCCTGGAAGGCGTTGAGCTACTGTGTACATGCTTAAGGATAACACTCACCTTCATAAACTTCACAAGCGAATGCGATCTTAAGGAAATCCATTACGTCGGCACTGATGGGTGCAGATCCGCTGGTCACCAGCTTGATCTGGCCACCAAGAACTGCTTGGATCTACAGATTGTATGTGGCGTTTTAGTGGGGCATTGGTTTAGGGGCGTGAAAGGCCTCGCCTTTCGGAACACAAGCTTATCCCAGAAGAAGTGTGTGGCGATTCCAGTGGCATGAAGCTGATCGAGTTTCACTTGCACGGCCTTCCGAAAGAGATTACCTTTGATTCCAGGTATGTTCCCTCCTGCCATTGCAGCTTGGTAAACTTTGTTCAGGACACGTGGTACCGACGGGAAAAAGTCAGGCTTCAAAATCTGAGCGTCCTCAAGTAACCGAAGGGGATCGCCGGTGAAATAGCCAATTTTCCCTCCGATGGCAATTGTGCACGATTCACATATTCGCTGAGAAATGCATCATTAATTACGGATCACGAATAGTAATGCGTAACTGACCTCGTAGATGTGAGCGAGAGGTAAGTACGACATGGTGCAGGCTGCGTCAGGAAGATCAAGCCCATACAAGTTGCTTTGAACTGCAAGCGCCAAGTTTCCGTGCGTAAGAACCACGCCTTAGAGCAAATCGTAAGTATTGGTGTCCCAACGTGCGGCAATGCGATAGAGTTACCTTTAGGGTTGCTGGTTGTTCCCTAGATGGTGGTTAGGGGTCAGAAATCAGCAAGTCAAAAATCGCTCACAGAAGTGTAGCAAATCGATGCAATGGTATCCGGTTTTGCTCGGATAGGCTCAGTAAGGTTCGCCTTCCCATTGGTTTCAACTGAAAACATAAAAAATGAAAAGGGATACCATGGGAAGTAGCCTGATGGACGTACTTTCTCGCAACTGCTTCAACTGAATGTGCTGGGAATCAGCCCACTCAGTCAGAATTTGATTGGTCTCAGGTGCGAGATTATCAATGCAGACGATGAGCTTCAAGTTTGGTACTTTGGGCGCGAGTTTGAGGAGTGTGGGTATGTGGTCAGATGTAGAGAAAATGACAGTTAGGTGAGCATGGCCAATTCTAGGTTGATGTAAATGGTCAATAACAGACAGGGGGAAATCAAGAAGTCAAGTACATATATTCTAGCAAAGGTAATGTCATTGCAAGAACAGGGAGGATGAGCAGCCACACCCACCCACTGAATCCTTTCCGAGGGTGTCGTAAAGGCTGACAGAAACCATGTTGTAACTTTGTAGGGCGATATCGACAATTTGCCATTCTTTGAAGCGCATGGATTAAGCACGGAGGATTAATTGATGTAAGTTGTAGTGACATACCTGGGCGGTTAGCTGACCAAATGCCAACAGTATTGAACTCTCCTCCACCCAGTTCACCCTTTGCAAAAAGGGACGCAAGCGCACTCCCGACATAACGTCTGCGGAGGTCGATGTCGCCGTAGGTTTCCCAGACGTATTGATTGGCGAACTTGAGAGGGTTCGTGGTGATAATAGGACGGTGTCCTAAGAATTGCTGGTTCCTTCCCGAAGACAATCCGGTTTCAAATAGCTCATCCAGAGTTCTAAGGGTATTGGGCGTGTCGATCCCTGTGAGTCCCCAGAGGCCTATAACCGACTTCAATCAAAGCTATCGCGTCTGGAGCATGCAAAGTCGTCACCGTTCTGATAGTGAGCTGCGTCAACATCTTTTTAGCATGGACATTATGCGTTAAAATAAACTAAGCCTACCTGTTTGGCCAGGGCGTTTGGTCCCCGGAACGGGTACAGACTGTTTATCGTACGGCAACTTTTGGGGCCACGGGATGGCTTTAGAAGTTACAAGAGGCATTTGGGAAATGGCCTGAAGAGAGTGAGACTATGGTTAGCTTCAACGCAACTTCAACGTGGACGTTCAAGCTGGGCCCTGGGGTAACTACCAACCCCGGCCCCGGTCATATTTAGAGCGATACACGTGAATTGGGAAAACCGTCGGCCCGATCTTTATGTCACATAATATGTCCACAGTAAACCTCCCTCGTCGTAAACACATGATAAGCTGGAATATCATGCATTAATATTATGTATGTACATAGATTTCTACGCGTCACTACTAGCACGATAGCGGGAGCTTATTATTGAGATATAACATAGTCCACATCAAGTCCACATAGAAATCCATGGGATGCCTCGGTTACGGCGCACTCAGAACGATCTGTTATTGCTGAGAATCAGGAATCACCTGAAATAGAATATCAAGATAACGAACATTCATGAACTGATCATAGTTCAACTGCACCCATCCATCCCCGTCGTTGTCAGCACTGAAGGCACATAAGAATGAGTTATGACAGCGACTTTCACAGGAATCACGATTGACGTACCGCTGAAAAGCTTCCGTAAGTGTCTTAACGCAAACACAAGCTCTGACAAAACGATCAAATGTGATCCCAGGCGGTGGTCCATATACCGTCGATGGCTCAGATGCTAGCAATCCGTCATAAAAGGTAGCAAAAGGTAGCAATTTGCGATAGTCACCATATTTTCGCTCAACCAGACTGACAAGCGGATGCGACAGGTTGTACCCAAAACTTCGCAGGGCATCCGCAAGCTCTCGACCTTCAATAGATCCTGAACGGTCTTTATCAAAGTGGCGGAAGACATTTTGCCAATCTGAAATATATTTCCAAAGACCAGCGAATTCTAGGCACAAGTCAATAAGCTCAGGCACGGATGCAGAGCTTTTGCTGTACATACCAGTGAAGTTGATTGTCCCGCTCCTATCGGTGTCCTAGGCATTCCACTGTTTCAATGCCATGTCAGGGAACAGGTAAAGGAGGGACGTACAAAGATACCCATCAGCATTTTCAAGGTGTCGAGATCAAAACCTACTGCCCATGTTAACACCAGATCTGTCGACAGATAAGCTCACTCACTTGTCCAGTTTCCTAAGGATTACTCGTTAGCAGATACGAGGTTTCGATGAAGTCAAGCTTGCCGTTTACGAGGGCTGACTGTAGCTCGATCACACTGATGGAGCCAGATCTATCGGCATCTACAGCAGTAAACCACTGCCAAAGTTGTGGGTCTGCCCCCGGCGGAGGTCCATGTTGTTGATACGGGGGCTGGTGATGTTGGTAATGAGTGTTGTAGCCACTCTGGGGGTGTGTAGGAGGTGCTTGGTGGCTTGGGCGGGAATGGTGGCCATAGATTTGCGAACCGTGTTGAGCGCCATATTGAGAGCCGTGTTGAGCGCCGTATTGAGCGCCGTGTTGAGCGCCGTGTTGAGAGCCATACTGAGAGCCGTACATAGGCGTGGGGTATGCTAACGGGCAGAGAATCTACGCAAATGTGCAAGACCAGGAGGAGAGAAGACAAGAAGTTAATTATGTATCCTGATAGGACACTGGTTTGTAAGTGAGGCTCAGGGTTGACAGTGCCATGTGGCTGTGCGATGGAAACACCCGGCAATGTGCTAGCTACGGTTGCGTCAGACGGAGTGTCGTCGCTGCTCCTCGCTGAGTTGCCAACACAGTACTTTTGACTTAAACAACGTCTATTCTGACTCGTACACTATAAGACTGTGTATGTAAAGCCTTAACTATCAGTGAGTTCAACATAAGCGCCCAAGTGTATCATGATCTCCAGATATGTCCAATAATCCAACGGCCACAGCCTCGGTGAGGCTAGTCGGGTGAAGTTGTCGCTTACAGGCTTATCCACTTGAATTCTAGTCAGAATACGCCACATAAATTATTACATGTAGAGCAATGGGATATTAGAATAAATTTGGCAGCGCGACAAACCTATGTGGCAACACTACTTGGTTGATCCTGTTCAAAATTCGAGCCATGGAACGAGTTGGGATGATCCTCCTACGACCCCAGCGAAAGAATGCCTTCATTGGCCTTCAGGTTGAACTCAGTCTGCAGATCCAATCTAGCCAGAGCCATGCATAACGCAGGAGAGCTAAAAGCAACAGGCGCTCGACCACTGGTGAGTTCGGAACTTAAGTGCAGAAAAACGTGGTGGGTAGACGCTGGGCCATGATCACGAGTTACTTACTTTTATTGTTGGTGGTACGCACGTTTTCCATGCTGAGAGATGAACTTTGAGGGCCTGACATTTCCAGTGGAATAATAACAGCGTAAAGCATTCGGAGGGTCTGACAGGATTTAGTCCGTCTTCGGCGGGCTCCACGGAGGGAATCCCGAATGCAGAGAAAAAAGAAGACGTGCCGACAAGTCGTGCGACCGTCGATGACACCAGAAAAGTCTCAGGTCTGGGGGCCCCTTCCAGCCGCGGTAGCAAGCGCCCTGCCTCAATGTAACAGGCCTTGGGGAAGATAACGGGTTGCTGAGGAGGTCCACGTTCAAAAATGCCTGGCCTAGTAGACCACAGGAGTTGAACTGTGCACGTACACGCACTACATCGATGGATGATCCACTGTTCACTTGAAGTCTGAAGATGATTCAACGATCAATATATGTAGAAAGTGCCTCACTTGTTCGGCGCGACTCGGAGCCTGTATCGTTAGTGTCTGAATGGCTCGAAGCTCAGCACTCATATTATTATCTGGGTACTCACACCGTCTGACTTAATGACTGTCAACCTTGTACAATGACAGTGCACGTTTCCGCGTATGGTTTGATTTGATGCTTGACAATCCGCTCCGAGTCTCCTGATATTTTGTTGTTGCAAACACTCCTGCTCCTGAGCCCGACATATGTAAAGGTGACTTATAACGATTATCCTGAGAGATGACGCGTACGTACGACGTGTGATGGTGTGAAGGACTTTCATGCAGCTGACAAGTTGAATTAAAGAATATCGGCCAATTTTATTTTCAACGGGTATCCCGTGCCACTTTCTCGTTGAGGGGATAGAGCTGATCATGAGTTCGACGGCTTAAAGAAAAGCGTGTGAGGGGCAGCTTTATCATTGTCGTACACAAGGCTTCACTTAGAACTATTTGAAGCAACAGTGGTCCGCAATGAGATGTATCACGCGGGCAGGCCAGTCCGTCCGAATCAAGCGGAGTCGCGTCGCGTTCGTGGCATGTGCGCTTTTGAAAGATTCGGCAGCCGGCTCCGTTCGTTAGCCGGGTCAAGCGTAGTTGGTTGGAGTCGACGATTCTTCCTCGAAGCTTCAACGCCAAACTTTGACTTCGACTTAAACCAGACTAGAACTAGGTACTCATTTCGGTCCCAATATCAGTAGGTCCGATGTATCGCAGTTCAGCAGAGTGTTAACTTGTTTAACCATTCTCAAGACTTCCCATTGTACAAAGTTCTCCCAAGGACCATCCTTCTCCACAGGGTATCTACATGCCTTCCCACCAAATCAAGGCTGTCATATTTGACGTATGCATCTGAGTTATATTGCGTCTGACCCTACTTCTGCCATTGACATTCATTCTTCAGATTGGCGGCGTCGTTCTTCGAAGCCCCTTCATAGCAATCGCCACATATGAACGCGAACTCGGTATTCCCGAAAACTATTTGAACTGTTCCATGCACGTTACTACCGGTCTATGACATTCAGTGCTAATATTATTAATAGTGTAGAACGTGGCTCACAAGGCGCCTGGCAGAAGTTTGAACGTGGTGAAATGCCGTTGCTCGAATTCTACGACGCGTTTGGACGTGAGCTGTCCGACACAACGAGAGGAAATATATGGTATGCGGAAGAGAAAGGCGATCAGAACTTCCAGCTCAACTTACACGATCACAGGTATACGTCGTATTGCAAGCGTAAAGGGCTCGGTGTGTGGCCCCCTTCAAACCTCTGTAACCGGTGTAACACCGCCTCTGCTCACAGAAGTTCCTTCCCTGCCAACATTCATCAAAGTCAATGGGAGAGATGTGAGACAGATTTTGGTCATGGGTATTCGTGACTGAAACTGTACAGCTATTTGGGTCAATGATGCGAGGATCTAGTGTATATGACCCCCATATACTGCAAGCCATCCATCGAATCCGAGGTAAATTTGATCCATCTGAAATCCGGCCTCCTCTAAGATCTTTTCTTGAACAGAGCATGGACAGCACAGAATCATCGCGTTAACGAATAATTTCGCTAAAGCGGATGTCCCGCCTGAAGAAGCAAAGTTTCTAGGCTGGGACGACGGTGCAACACCCCGCCACCTTCGGGACTTGTTTGATGACTTTTGCGACAGTAGTGCTCTCGGGATGCGGTAAGTTCCACAACGTTCAGGGGAATTCGGGGCGCTCATCGCGTATTTTCAAGGAAACCCGAACCCGAATTCTACAAGCTCGCATGTGAACGCAATGGAATACAACCAGGACAAGCGGTGTTTCTTGATGACATTGGACTGTGGGGTCTTAATTTCGCCTGTATGACCTCTAGCTAATAAGGCACGCACAACAGAAACTTGAAGGCTGCCAAAACACTAGGGATGGACACGATTCGTACGTCCTCACTTCACTTCATGTGTGCAATTATACCTGAATTTTATGCTTCATTGATACAAGACGTCTCGATCGGAAAAACTTTGGCCGCGGTGAAGATACTAGAGGCCAAGCTTGGGATTGACCTGACTAGCAAGGAGTTGATGGCTAGCAGTAAACTCTAGATTAGACGTGACGCCGTAGTAAGGGCTCGGCTTCAGAGGAGAATAGGTGGCCACACTCGGCATGGTGATTTCGTGGCATCTATGGGAATACAGGACGACTCAGAAAGGCTTGTCCGACGCAGGCGTCTTGTCCTCGTAGTAGTTGCCCAACTGAAGAAATTGTCAATCAGCCAAGTGGTTCGCAGGCCATGGCCAAGTACACCTACCACAGGAACCTTCACCAGGACTTCCCGCTTTACAAGTGGAGTCACTGATAGCAACTGCAAATACAATAAGATGGATTCATGTTTGCGAGATATCATAAAACGCACGAGAAGCGCAGCTGCCCCTGCTCCAACACCCCAGATTCCTAGTGAAGTCGCCCACTGCTTCCCGGCCTAAGAATAAGGTAGGTTTGTGACAATTTTTAGAAAGTGTTTATCGACAACACGCACAGTAAGTCCAGCATTAATGGGAGAACGTGCTTGATACGCTAGACGGGCCATAGATGATAACGAGTGGGTCGTTGGTATGAACGTTGTACGGAGAACGGAGAACGGAGAACGGCGGAAGAGTTGACTATATCGGAGAACGCCGCGGAATTTTCTCATCTGTGATTCTGTGAACAAACCTGTGATCGCAACGCTTCGATCACTACCTGATCACTACAAAAAAATAGAGCTCAACGAGCTCGTTACAAAAACCTCAGCTTGTGAACTTGATTGTAACGTCAGCCCGGCAGCACCGACCTGAGGCTATTTACTCGCACAACAACGATAACCTCCTCCTGCCAGTCAAATGGCCAATCCTCGTCAACGGCGCAAAGCCCGTTCATCCTCCCACAAAGCAGTATCGCATTCCCGACATGCGAAACGAAACTTGAAGAAGATGCCTCGTACGTGATTGCTAGGAGTTGAACATTCTTGGCTTAACCTTGTATGCAGCGATTCGTGGACCAAAGGTTCTCCAGGACGCATGGGACAAGACGAAAACTGTGCGACAAAAGTGCGTCTCTACTGGCTACTGGCTACTACCACTGGCTGATCCTCTTTACCAGTTACATTGCGCTTGGACTGATCCATGACCTGAACCCTTCCGCTGCTGGCGGCTCAGAGCCTATAGAAGAAGACCAATCACAGATTGAAGAAAGTCAGATCGCATCGACTTCACAATTAGAACAGCCAGCTCCAATCCGGAAAGGCTTTGGCAAAATCATCCGCGACGAAGCAGGGAACGTTCTACGAATCGACATGCCAGAAGAAGAGGACGAGCCTCCAGTTGAGAAAGTGCAGGATGAGGAGATGGGTGAACCTGAGGTGGCCAGGGCTGTCTTGGGGCCTTGGGTGACTGATCTGGGTGGAGGCGAAAAAATTAAACTCTCGAGCGGAGACACGAATGTGATTCAAGGTGAGCAACACGCTCCTTTTTTTTTTTTCAGGTTCGGGCTTGGCTTCATGGGGTTATGTGCATTTGCGTTTGTATTTGACGGACATATTGCAGTTGTCATACGTATGGCAACGACGCGTCGGCGTACACGATGCCCGAGTAGGACCTGTTCAGGAATTAAGCATGCAAGCCATGTGGCCCGAGATGGCGACGGTTGTCGGTGTCCATGGATTTCCTCGACGCCATAGGACGACCCTGATAGACAGGCATCATGCAGCTTAGCGTTTTTGGTGACTCTGCGATTCTCACGGTTTGTGCGGCATTCAACCAGGGAGCGAGGTGGCTTCTTGCGCTTCTTTGTTCATCTCATCATAGCTTTGCTTCTTTTCATCTGCTGATATGATAGGCTTACGACACATGGTTTCTCTATAGCGCTTGAACGGATATCGAGTGTTGTTCAACAAAACGGGACGACGTTGCGGGTGCGACTTTCCGACAGTGGGACCAGACATACGTCGTTGGGCGAGACTGCTTACTTGGAACGACTTGTGGGAAAGTACGGAGACGACTTTGAAGGAATGGCGCGGGATAGGAGATTGAATGTGGACCAACGGACAGCAGGGGCGTTGAGGCGGGCGGTGAAGAAGGCAGGGATGGATAGACGATCGTGATCGGTGTGTGGCGTATGTGTGTTGTGTCTGGGAGAATATAATTGGCGACGACCCTGTTTGTCATAAATTGAACTGAGTTTGGGAAAAGTCACGATAAGGTTCAAGATGGGAACGTGATTGGCCGAGGAAGTGTGACCGAAACCCATCACTGATGTTGACGTCAAGCAGGCATGAATTGGATTGGCTGGTGTTGTGCTCGCCAATTGGAACTTCCTATTTGGGCTATATTGCTTGTTCTCATTCTCCTCTTGCGCGTTCCCGGAGTAAACTCTCGGCCTGAGATTTGCTGGGATTGATTGAGGCTAACCGGATCTCTGTCTTCGCCGGCGATTAATTGATTTCAACATGGGTCCTCGACAAAAAGACGGACAAACAGATTAATTGCATCTTCAACTAATTGCGCGCTAGCTAAACCTAGCCTCGATTTCACGTCAACAATGTAAAGATCTCCACTCTCTTCCCAGATCCGTTCGAGTCGTCCCCATCTCGCCAAGTCACCCTTCGATTTATACTTACTACTTACTTCTTAAATCAACCAACACTCCGCTTTCCCCTCCTTTTCTTCTTCTCTGTCTGTCATGTCCCCGAGAGGCGCCTCCTCAACAAATGCCCCCTCATCATCAGCCTCTAAAGCTTCAACCCCTTATTCACGTCGTCCAACTGGACAGCCAAAGTCTTCTCGTCAACAATTTTCTGCTTGCGGCGCTTGTCGCATGCGAAGGTTGGAGCCTCTTATTCTCTTCCGAATATCGCTCTTAAGTAATTCTGGAACCCAGAGTTCGCTGTGATCTCAAAGATCTCCCGTTTACAACCGTTGGCCCACATCCGTCTTGCTCAAATTGTAAAGAACGTGGCCTAAAATGCGTGTTAGTCCTTTCCTCTATTTCCTTCACACAAATACGTACCCAATCGACCGTAGAGACGAATTTGCAGATGTAAAAGCTGTCAAACTCTTGAGACGTGGTCGACGTCTGCAACAGGTCGAGTGGGTGTAACCACTTCAACAGTTACTCATTGATCTGATATTCCACTAGAGCAATATATGGCAAAGTTGTTGGGCCCGACGGCACTTCCGGCTCATCGCAGCCGTCGACTCGCCTTCCCAGCATCATCCCTCAACTATCTCCGGAATTTTTTGTTAGCGCGTTCTGGACGTGGTTTGCTGTCCAGCGTAAGCCCCATGTCCGTCTCTATCCTTGCCAGGTCCCATATCAATCGCTTCGTCTACAGGCCCTGTGCTTGATCCTGTGGAATTCTCTGCGCGCTACATTGCCCATAGCAAAGGAATTCAGCCCCTTGGGCATGAAGGGGGACTTCTCGCTATGATCCTTGTCATATGGGCTGCATCCTTCGGCCTTGATGAGCGCGGCATTCCTGAAGATGACGATGCCCGAGATTGCTCAGATCAGGAGACCCCTACGGCGATAACTCATAGTACGGGATCCAAACGGGGCAGTTCTAATCAGGACTCGAAAGGCAAGGACCCTATGACTGAAAGGTCTCGAAAAGATAAGAAGGAAAACACCGAGGCGATGCTCAGGGAGGTCTTAGAACTCATTGACTTTCACGGTGTCATGAGGCGGCCTTCCTGGGATGGCGTCCGGGCCTTATTGCTGATAATGCCTCTTCTTGAAGGTAAGGTATTTTTTCCCTTTGTCGCAAACGCCAGCTAATAGGATTTTTTTCGTCAGAGGCTCATCCTCTCGAACGGCTTGCGATGTATGAGGCTACTCTCTCCCAGACTCAAGCCCTCTGCACCCTCTCAGGGTCTTCGGCGGGTCCTACTGCGCCGATAACACCCTTCCCCGATACAACGGACGATTCTGTCCTCCGCGCCCGGATATTCTGGTACGCCCACATGCAGGAGGGCTTCTCGACTGGTATGCGAGGTGGTCGTTTAGTTCTGTAGGCCCTCTTCCCCTCTTGTTCTCGAAACAATCCTAATGCCGAGTCCTCAGTGATAACGACGACTATGAAGCGTTCCAGCACACCCTACCAGCATATGCATTTAATGCTGACGGGTCCCCCATCAGCGCACCTCCGTCGCCCCCAGAGTCACTTCGACCCTTGTCGAGTCATGGTCTTCTTCCACAATCGGAAAGCCACCCGTCTACCGCCGCTCAGACCTTTTACAGGACCTCTCAACTTTTCTCTCTGCCCCTCCAGCTCGGTGCTATATGTAGGAAAGTGCACCATGTCCTCACTGGCCCGAAGGCTACACGTAGGGCGGAGGAGCATGGTCTAATCGATGCGCATGGTATGCGTGAGATATGGGAAGACCTCGACCTTTGTTGGAAACACTTCGACTCTATGCGACGGAATGGCATACTTGAACAGGAGTCGGCTAGCCTGGAACAATTTGTCAGTGCCTGGCAGGTATGTACATTGATTTTGATGTGCCAGTCTCGGCTCACCCATACATATTCGCCTTTGCCCCAGATTTATATTTTCGAATGCCGTGAGTTGTTTCCACATTTGCGCTTGAGCTTACCACTCATGTTTTGACTTCGAAATAGACAACATCATTCGAGAATCACTTAAACAGTGTATGACGAGGACGAGTGATTCATCGGGCATATTCTCAGGTGGATCTCCCTCCCGCCCATCATCGCACTCTTCATCATCTCCTTATCTGTCACCCCACCATCTCCATGTCATTGCCACTCGGAAATGCCTCGACCTTCTCCCCCTTGTTCTTCGTATCATCAAATTTCATCTTACTCAAGACGAGCGTGGCCTCTTCAGGTGGGACGCAGGTTTAGTTCGCGACGGTTGTTTTTTCGCTGGATTTTTGGCGGCCAGCATTGACAGCGATGCTGCTGACTCGGATGACGATGATCAGCGCGGGCGTGGTCGCCTGGCAGCCGAAGAAGGTGTGGCCCTGTGTTTGGCAGCTCTTTCAGAGATGCGATGGGGTTTCTCGCGCAGCGAGGAACGAGAAGAGACTGTCAGGATGATCTGGGAAAACCGCAAAGTTGGCCGCAACACTGGCCGATATACTCTCAACAGCTTTGGCCGTGCTGGATATGCGGACTCTACCTACAGGAAGCATATGCCTCCTATCCAAACGCCGCCGTACACATCACACGGATACCCGACTATGAGTGGTCATGACCGCCCCCTCCTGCCCCCTCTGCGATCCCCCCGGCGTGCTGAATCGGCGCCGAGCACCGCCTACACAACCAACGGCCAAGGGGGGAATGGCTGGCCATCGTATACACCTCCGGGTACGGCCACCTCTGTTGCCACTAGTGCCGGCACCGGAGTTAGCGTCAGTGCCCGTGGTTCGCCTCTATTCAACAGCGTCGCTGCCCCTATGTCCTACAAGAGCGAGGTCCATGAGCCGTTTTATCATGTTCCAGCAGATATGGACCAGTTTAGCTTCCATGCCCCCGCCGGCCCTGGGATGAACGATGGCCCAATTATCGGCAACGGACACTACCATCACCGTGATCCGCCGTCAAGTGCCCATTCAATGCACAGCACGTCTTCATCAACGTATCTCGACCCTGGTGTTTTTTCTGGCTCAGGTTCGTCTATGGTGCACCCCGCCAGCGATGCACATAATTGCTCCCAGTTCGGCGAAGATTGCAACGGATACTACCACTAATACTGCCGCGGCCACTGCGAGTTCTCAATCTATCTACTTGTTTTTTGTTTTGACATTGCTTCTACCGCATTCCCTCGTGATTTCAATCATGTGTACCGTACGTTGCTCAAGGAATACCTTCCTCTATCTAATTTCTACCTTATGTTTCATAAATAAATTGGTTGTAGTAAAGTTCGGTTAAAAATACACGAGAACGTCCAGCACAAGTGGCTAGCTTCCAATCATTTGATTCAGGGGATTTGTAAGATCGTTTCTGTGGCGTACTAATGAGATCCAATGGAACCACGTTGTTGATCATATGGGCGTGCATGTGTAACTGTCCAGAAGTGTATTGTTAGATTCTCTCCAAGGTATTATCTGTTTCAACTACTACTGGGAACGGTTTCCTGGATCCGTCACGGAGACGTCAGATGTTGATGTGGAGAGTACTGATAATAATATGATCCATTAGGCAGATCTTTTCCTTACTCACTAACACCTGAATGGTGCGGAGCGCATCATGTCGTTCATTCGGGGTGGAAGAACCAGAACCAGTCAGAGTCAGCAGAGCAACTGATGGATATTAAACGTACTAGGGGATGGAAGGACCAAGCAACACCAGGTTCAAAGATGATCAGACCCACAAACAAAAAAAACTGTCGCAGGGTTATAATCGCCGAGGACAGGCGAGCGGTAATGCCCGGATGTCTGTTCGGAACTAGGATTCCAAAGTATCACGGAGAACGGGAAGATAATGGCCCAGCAATACTGATATGGTAGTTTCAAGACACCCATAAAGATGGCCACATGCACAACACGTTGCCTAATAAGCATAGAAAATTTTAGTTAGACGCTGTTTCCCAAGAGACTGTCATTACGCAGTCAGATGCCACGAGAACATATTAAATATCGGTGATTCAGGTTATAGAAGCATCTTTTGAGGAAGAAGGCTTCGGCGGGACAGGGAGATGAGCCGGTAGTGTATGCTTGAGCTATTTTGTTTGGGCAATAGACTTTATTTGCTTGAAGGGGTGAAGAAGGGTGACATCCAACTGACACCTGATGTAAGGTTATTAACCTCGGGCGGCCGTAAACGAGGCTAGAAGCAGCCAATATCTGAATGATTGCTGAATGCAGGTGAATAATCTAGATCGGCGCGGCGTGGCAAAATTCAGCCCAGCCTCTCAAAATGACTTGAATGAGGTCAAAAATGCACACTTAGACGGTGTCGGCCAAGGTTTTAGGGGCAAGAAAAAAACCACTCAAAGAGCCGCGCTCCAGCCAAAGACAGTCAAAGGTTCTCTAAGGTTCTCGTGTCGTGGTTTTCCACAGCCGCACAGGGCCAGATCGGAGCAAGGATTTATGTAGTAGACAAGAAACAAGAAACCAAGAAAGACCAAGTATTTTGCAAGTATTTTTCGTCGACTTTCTCATCGATTTGTCAACAGGAGGAGATTAGGATGTGAAGACTTTAGCATTGGGCACCGGAGATCCCGCCGATAAGCAAAGCGATGGGACAGCCTTGTGTTCTTCAAAGTTCAGAGCAACCTTAGGAGGTTAAACAATTGGTGTGGTTACCAGATTAGATAAGATATGCCTTTGATCTCTGGGCGCGAAAGACAACTTGGTTCATGTCACCTTCTGTTCTCACAGGGTTATCCCCAGACCGTTAAGTTGTAACTGCACATGTTCTGTAAGCCAGCATATCTCAGAAACATTCATTCCGCTGATATTAATAACGGCGCGATACAGTTTGCGTGCCAATCATCTGTAAGTCGTGACCGTAGAGATTCGGCTAAGCATCCCAACACCTACTCCGTTACCTATTCTAGTTGGATGCCAGACGAGGCTTAAGCCGGATGGCCAGCAACAGCCTGCCCGAATCTGCCCAAGGTGCCATAATGGTCAGACCCTTACACTACATCCAACCCCTCTCTCTCCATGACGAACCGGCACTCACATCAATATCGTACGCAGCGTCCGTAATGGCTGCGAAGAGCACCACATGGTTCGAGCTTTTCTGGGTCCCACTGATCCCATTCTCCAAGAAACACATATGGCTCTGTAGCATATGTCATTGGTCGTCGCCTGTAGCGCATGGGTAGGTAGGAATTAACGAGAAGTTCTGGAGTTTACTCACTGGGGCCAAACAGAGACGACAACGGGCCACAGCCCAATCAAGGATACGACCAGACCTTTCAAACTGGATATGCACCTGCTTACGTCCAGCAGGGCCCTGCCAAACAGCACAATTCTTAACGTGTCTATCAAAGGCCCCGCGTCGTCCTGTTCTTGCCTCGGATTGAGCTTGTATATCAATTTCTTAACTATATAACAACAGACAATTGTGACTTTATAAATCTAAACTTATTGGCGCAGACCACAAGCCTTCCGGAAACGACCTGTGAGATTGATCCTGCCAATGCCAACGTCAAGGCCATGGGTGTATACCAAACCTATAAACATACATAACACATATACACTAAAGAAAACAGTCTAACTGAAAAGGTAATGATTGCACTGGCTTCCGACAGAAAGAGTAACGAGTGCGCCTACAACGAACCCGCATACAGTGGATACGACATAGATAAGAACTGTTGATCGGACTTCGTTGTGAATATCTTGTTGCGTCCAGTGCCTAGTGGTATGAGCCTGCTCGGGGCCACGCTGTTTATGAAATTCTAGCAAGGAGGCCGATGCATCGGTCAAGCTGAGGAGCCCAATCAAAGGCTGATGAGTAGAATTGCCAAGGTGGTGTGTGACATAGACATTCTACGAGAACCAATCAGTCTTGGATTAGAGTTAAGGGCGGGTATGATTTATAGATGATACATACCCGGAGAAAGACGTCACCCAGTAGCCAATCGCCAGAGTTCACCTAAGCATCAGGCTTCTTCAAAAGAGCTTAAGGGGTCCAGAAGGAAGGGCGTACTCCATCGTTCGCCTGAACGCCACCTAGACACCAACCGCCCCCTTCCCCCACATCTTTCCAGTTGATGTCGGCAGGATCAACGGGAAAAGGGCGTTCTTGGCCTTGATCGCCTAGCAAGAAATCCACAGAGATGCCACGATCACATCGAACCTCCCATAGACCAGTCATTTTGTTCTTCCTCGTCGCACCTTCGTCGTCCACAGTCCGCCAAAACGCATCAATATCCCGAGTTGGGCCTAAAATCAGAGTTGTTCCAGTATCTAGAACGGCAACCTGGGTGGTCGTTCCTGAAACAAGTGACGAAGACAGGCGAAATGTCGTATTATCGATCGTCAAAGACTGCAGAGGCAGCTTCCAGTAATTGTAAGTATCGGCGCCGGCCTTGGAAACAGAGAAAAAAGAGAGCATGGAAAGATTCGAGGCAACGTTTCGGTCGAGCTCTCCAATTGTGAGGGAGGATGAAGTGTCCGAGAGGCCTGAACCACGTCCAAGATTAAACGCAAAGAACCGATCGGGTTCGTCGAAAGCTGACAAGATATTCTCTAGAAAGGTACTGCCTGCTGAACGAGATATAGACGCGATTGAAGGAAACGAAAGACCAAGGATCCCAGAGTTTCCGGTGATAGAGAGTCCCAAACCCTGGGATTCACTGACTAGAGCTGGGAACGTCACATCAGACGTTATAGGTAAATGTGAACAATAACACTAGCTTACCGAAAACTTGAGAAGACACTTCAAGGCGGCCCATTTTGATGGTTTCAAAGGCAATGGTTCCAGACACTGAACCCATTAAATAAGACAGCTTGAATTCTCGTTCGGTCATCGACAAGGACGAAGAGTGGGTTTTCATGTATGCCGTGATACCAACACAGTCTGGCGTTGAGCACGCGGAAGAAACTACCCACTGGAACCCAGCGTAAGCATGGTCATGATGGCATAAATTGTCAGTCGAACGCACTAAGTCGGAAGAACCTGTATCGAGTATGACTGATAGTTGTTGCCCGCCGACGCTGTAGTTGAGCCTCGTCAGAACATTGACTTTGTTTGTGGCAGATGTCCCTAACCTGACGAACAAGAGGTATGCACTGTACATGACCAGTCACATTGAGCTCTGTAAATGCTTCAAAGTAATGACAATAAATCACGTACAATTCATTTCTGTTGGTAATCGCAAGATCAGTGGTAGTCAAATAATTGCCTATCAATGTATGTGGCCGCAAACGTGGTACGCGGTGGAGGGGAACGCGAAAAGAGTTGACTGTGGCAACTGCTCCCAAGAGGAGCGAAACCGGACGCATGGGTGGAAGAAGGAAAGTGAGATCACCGGCCGGCCGATATTGCCGCGGATGGCCGGGTGTGGCCGCGTGCCGTTGTCACTGCCTTGTGCCAGGTTGACGCAGACAACGCCCTCTCCCAACCGCTTTCTTCTCAACTCCTTCTTCTTCAGCGCCTTCTACATTCACCATAATGCATACAAGCGAGTACGATTATCTCTTCAAGCTCCTCCTCATCGGTGACTCTGGTGTTGGCAAGGTGTGTGGCTCAGTCCAGGTGGCATGTTCTCTGCCTCACCTTAATTTTACCAGTCGTGTCTGCTTTTACGGTTCGCCGACGACACCTATACAGAGAGCTATATTTCTACGATTGGTGTCGACTTCAAGATTCGCACAATAGAGCTCGAGGGCAAGACTGTGAAACTTCAGATTGTGAGTATCGCCTTTCGTCAAAGCCAAGCCTATCCGCTTGGTCAATTGAAAGAGATATACTATCTCTTTCGCTACCTCGTGCATTTCTTTCAATTTTTACGAACATTCTTACTTACACGTCTAATAATTTCATCAGTGGGACACTGCAGGTAGGCCTACTGCATCCAACTACCCACCCTCGCGTCTGACTCTTTCAAACAGGGCAGGAACGTTTCAGGACGATCACTTCTTCGTACTACCGTGGTGCTCACGGTATCATCGTAGTCTACGACGTGACTGATAATGGTGGGCGAGACGTTCTATCCGTGTTGTGGTTCAGCTTTCTAAACCCATTTATAGAGTCATTCACCAACGTCAAACAATGGCTGCAAGAAATTGATCGATACGCGTCGGAGGGTGTTAACAAGCTGCTGGTGGGCAACAAGTCAGACTTGACAGGGAAGAAGGTCGTGGAATACAGTGTTGCCAAGGTATTATTCTTGTTCACTACCCCTTGATCATTCTTGACGATTTTCTAGGAATTTGCAGACCAACTTACCATCCCGTTCCTGGAGACATCTGCGAAGAACGCGACCAACGTCGAGCAGGCCTTCTTGACCATGGCCAAGCAGATCAAGGACAGGTATGCATCTTCCTTTCGTCTTTGTGCCATTGACTGAAATTTGGAATTAGAATGGGATCCACCTCTA
The DNA here is from genome assembly GCA_018858115.1 of Tephrocybe rancida. Lineage (NCBI taxonomy): Eukaryota > Fungi > Basidiomycota > Agaricomycetes > Agaricales > Lyophyllaceae > Tephrocybe > Tephrocybe rancida. Next base: position 77,868 of record JABCKT010000055.1, read on the forward strand.
CACCATCAGGTGCTGCGAAGTCCTCGACTGTCACTCCTGGACAAACTGTGCAGTCGCAGCAACCAGGCGGATGCTGCTGAGCGCACCCTTCATTCTGGTTGCGGCTTACCTGCCCCATTGGCATCTCGTAATCTGCCGCCCAGCCCATGGCTTCTGCAGCATTTAGAACGCTCACGCATGATATGTATGGCCTTTTACATATTCACTTCCTTCTCGGTAGACGCCCCTGCCATTGTCGTGTTCTTTTATTTCTTTATCGCTTTTTCTGCGGTCGGGCACCCGTAGGAAAGGATTTCAGGATTTATGTCTTGTGAAATATAGTATTTTCATACCTATTGCAACATGTTTGATGCTTCAACGTCGACAATCAAGCAGTATTCACCAGCGTGTGTAAGAGCACTGTTCAGCTTCTTAGCGTTCTAGGTTCTCATAATATACCAATCTGCAGGGCTCAAAGACTGAAACAAATATCTCTTATGGCTCTGCATTTATGATAGCTCACTTCGCTGACATGTGAACAGCTAGACTCTACATCTTTAACGCGTGGCAATCAGAACGCTCTCCACCATATCGAGGATTGTTGTGGGCAGACTGGAATGTTGTCTGGCGAGCCCCTTGTCTTTGATCCTCACTGACTATGATTTCGTCGTGTGTGAATCACGAGAGCTTGGCTCGGCGTTTTGCAACACGGCCGCCTTCCATGAAGATTCTTCGCCACTCTGCTTCGAGGGGTTCAGTACGCATTTTTCTCGACCTTACTGAGAACCTTGCTCCAGAACTGCTGACTGGCGCACGACCTAACATTGTTTCGCTCGCTCGCTATCCATCAGCCCTGTCAGACACTTTCGAAATATAGGTGAGACGACTACTCTTATCTTTCCCTCGAGTTCGGCATTGATGTATTATCAGCCGCTTCTTTACCGTGCTTCTTGCGCGAGATATGATGCAATTACGACAAACTCCTTTGTTTCGTGCCAGGATAGAAGGCGCCCCATTTTCAACATATCACATTGGCACGTGTAAGCTCCCTTATAAAAAAGGGCACTGGGAGCGCAGATAGCCTCACAGCACCGCAATGCATCGTCCTCAACCACGCCAACAATCCGTCAGAGTGACTACCAATTCTTTCCAAATTACCAGGTCTGTGTTTTAGAAATCTTTGTATCGGCCGGAGTTCACTCATGCGATCGATATACATGCAGTTTACCGGTTAAAGAGTATACACAATATGACGGTGAGTTATCTCTGCCGAACTCAATTGCGTTGAGACTTAACCTATCTGGCCCACAGTCGGTACGTTGCTCGCTGGCACGCAGCATTTTCCAGACTCTGACGGCCGGCTCTATGGAAGTCTTTACCCCAGATGTTGCCATTCCACGCAAGAGGCAAGAAATTATACACAAATTACAAAACGTTGTTGCCCCGGACATTTTCTCGCCTCGTGCAGTTTACGATGGCAAAGCCCTTCTTTATTCTCCTCGTCCTCTAAACTTGCCTGCTGAGGGCGCGGGAAATGTAAGCCATCATACATGTCTGAGTAGCCAAGGGAAATTGACGCTATATAGTTCAATGTCAGCCTGTCCGCCGTCTTACCAAAATCGGGCATCACACAACCACGAGGAGTCTTCAATGTTAAGCTTGCTGAAACAATTGGAGATGCAGTTAAAACAGCGTACGTTCTGGTTTGAAACCATACACGCTTCTCGTATCGAATGTCATGGATTCAGTGATATGAATCGCCTGATCCATGGGCGCCAGGCCGACACAAAGACTCTGACTGCGACTAATCTCCTCCAACTCCTTATCAGACAAGACTCTAATCAGTAAGCTCAGTTCATATATATAAATTAACTGACATACAGCTTTTGGTAGGAGATATACTAACAATGGACGAGCTTATTTTACACCAGAGGGTAAAAGGGCCATCGGCGCAGGATTGGAATTGTGGCGCGGCTATTTTCAGTGAGTTTTCATTCGTCAAGCCTCTTCCGTTATGAAGGGCCTCAATGATATCATTCCAGATCTGTAAGGCCAACTGTAGGGAGAATGCTTGTTAATGTAGACACGGCAGTTGCTGCGGTGTGAGTTGTATGTTTGTATCTGGTGTCAACTAAACGAAACTATGTTCCCAGGTACGCCAGCGGGGAATTGATAGATGTTTGCATGAAGTTTCTCGGAAAAAATGACGTGCGAGCCCTGGCCCTTGACGAGAAATCCCCAGACTTCCGTGCGCTGCAAAAGTTTCTTGAGAAGGTACACATCAACACCGCGACAACTGGCAAACGCGTAAAGACAGTGCATGGCCTTGTTCCTGCTGCGGGAACATTTGTTTTTATGAAGGATGACAAAGAAATGACGGTCCAGGTACGTTGGTTTACTCCTTCATCAGTCTTCTTCTAATTATGCCCTGCCCAAAACGTAGGATTATTATCAGGCAGCTTACAGAACGAAGATTAAATTTCCTCACATTATTGGGGTGCAGTTGTCTCCCAAGAAGTCTGATTCTCCCATCGTCGTACCGGCGGAGCAATGCGTCGTCCTTCCTGGCCAGCTCTTCAAGCGGAAAATCCCTGATCATTTAACCAAAGACATGGTTGACTTCGCAACTGTCAAACCAGCCGACCGTTTGCGCCAGATCGTATCCGGTGATATGGGAACAGAGTCACCCGTATGCGACCTTGTTTTTAAATTTGGTATAGATGATGTTGTTCACTCGAGTCTCGCATCGCCTGCCTAGGTCAAAGGATATGCAAACTCGGAGTTCCTCGTGGAGGCCGGGATGGTCATTCAAACCAATCCGATCTCCATAACCGGCAAGATTCTCGAGACACCCGTTCTCTGGTATGGCGACGGTAAAGATATGGTAGGTTATTCGATGGTTTATCTAATAAATTTTAAACACTCACAATTGCCTAGCGGCCCCGCGATGGCGCTTGGAACCTAAAAGGAGTGAAGCTGCGAACGCCTGTTCCATTGGAATGCTGGGGTGCAGTTAACTTTTGCCCGTCGTTGCCATCTAAACAAGTCGAACAATTCATGAAAAGCATGGCTAATGTTTGCAGAACTCTTGGTGAGTATTTCTTACCGTTAATATCGACAGCTACTCACGTCTTCTCAGGAATGAGTTTGTAGCTCGAAACTGCTTCTCGAGAGACTTTGCTCAATCAGTGATCATTTACAGACACAAGCCCTCCGGCTGACATTGTTTCTGGCATGGGGAATGCTGTCGAACGTGTCAGTGTTCTACATCGTGTATTATCCGTCAGATATCATACTCATTGTTCCGAAACAGTCCCTTGACGCATTATTGAAGAGTGCAATGGGAAAAGGCCTCGATAAAAAGAAGATGATGGTGATAGCCATATTGCCTGCACGAGCCCCTGCAATTCGAACCCGCGTGAAACATTGGGGTGATGTTACTCAAGGTATGCTCTGCATATCCTCGGTTGGAAATATATATGAAACTGGGGCGAAGGTGTTCTTACACAGTGTTTGTGCGAGGATAAGGTCAAACGAGCAAACGAACAGTACTGGGGAAACGTCGGTTTGAAGTATGTCCGATTTTCTGCAACGCCTCAGGTACTTATGATCGTCTGACATAGGCTGAATGCGCGATTTGGCGGGTATAATTCGCTAACCCAGTCCAGTGCGATAGACGCCCTCAGAAAAGATCCATTCATAATCATGGGTCAGTGGAGAGCAGTCGACCCGAGGAATTCAATTGATCACTTGTTCAACATCAGGTGCGGACGTAGGCCACCCAGGTCCCGGAATTATGAAGCCATCTATCACCAGCCTCGTGTGGTCATACGACGAGTACGCCACGCGCTATGCTGCGTTCACCAGTCTCCAGCACCCGCGCGTCGAAACAATTGAAGGGCTTCAAGACATGGTCAAACGTGCCATCATTGCCTTTGGTATGCGAAACCGTACATCCCCCAGGCGCATTGTGTTTTTCAGGGACGGAGTTTCCGAAGGCGAATTTGATCACATCCTGAAGATAGAACTTAGCGCGATGAAGGGTATGTGGGGTTCCGCTCGGCGCCGTGCCTGACTAAAGGAGTATCTACCCCATGTTCCGCAGCCGCTTTCGACGATGTCTGGAAGGAGAGAAATCTTAAGGACCCCAAGCCTACAGTGACCTTTATCGTGGTTGGCAAACGGTAAGCAGAGCTTTGCAGATTATGAGTGTAGTGTTCAGTACATGGTCAATCTCCACAGGCACCATGTCATCTTTTTTCCGCAGGATGATAGGTACGTTGGGAAGATCTTCCGAGCGCTCGTACCTATGAAGTTACCTGATCAATGCCTTGTGTAGCACCCGAGACCGCACTGGTAACTGTCGTGCTGGATTTGTCGCCGATGAGGGGGTTACCCACCCTGTCACACCGGATTTCTATCTCCAAAGTCATGCAGCCGTCAAAGGAAGTGCGTACACGGCCGGCATGTGCTTCTTCCACTGCCCCTGACGTTTTCCATGCTACAGCTTCGCGATCTAGCCATTACAGCGTGCTCGCGGATGAGAATTTCCAGAATGATCTAGTCAAGTGAGCCCTACGGCGTTTTCTTGTGGCACCCTTTTCTGATTGTCGCCTGTGTGATGAAAGGCTTCAACAACTTGCATTTGCGCTGTGTCATGTCTACGCTAAAGCCACACGATCTGTATCTATCCCTGCACCTGTCTATTGTAGGTTGAATGCACTTGCCAGATCTGTCATAACAACTAATGAGCTATTGATTCCACCGCAGATGCCGACGTATGTTTTCTTCCCCTTCCCCTGGTAGTAATACCTCGTGTGACATCACCTCGGCTAATCGGCTTATGCATTTCAGCTGGTGTGTTCTCGTGGGGACATACATTTCAGCCCCGACTCCAATGTGAGATATTCCGACGATTCCACTAGCAGCGCTGGCAGCTCCAAGGGTCCGAAAGGCTTTGACCTGAGTCCATGGGAGAGAGAATTCCGGCCCGTTAACGAGAACGCGAGCAGAAGCATGTATTTCCTGTGACGTGCTATTCTGCTTATGGCTGCGTGCGGGCATGAAGGAGCGCCCGGCAGAGCTACCTGTGATGTCTACAAATGTAACATGTAATGAACAGATGACTGTCTGAAGTTGTTTCGTGCATATCTGCCGTGTGTGATACGGGGAGCAACGCCCATCTGTCGTAGCGAGACGGGGGCTCGGGGGGCTGGGTGGCTCCAGCATGTGTGCGAGCGTAATCTGGAAAAACGACGGGTGTCAGACAAGGGGTTGATGGGAGTGAATGAAATAGCGGAACTCACAGTGTGCGCTATTTTTACGCGAGTGATCGAAACCTAGGTGTGGGCATGAAGTCTTGTGCGTTTCTTGAGCGTGCGTTCAGGGCGGTGGGAATGCGGTGCCGGTGATTGGTGCAATCCAGTGCGCTTCTTCTGAGCAGGTTGCTCGCTGGTGGGCTGCTCGACTCCGTCGGACGTGCGTTTACGTTTTGAGGAGCGACGAGTGTATGGAGGATGGGAGAGATCCTGGTCGAGATCGGGTAGTTCGAACTGGAGAAAGGTGGGCGAGTGATATGGTAGTGGTTTGGGTGCAACGAGGGGTGGGTTGCAGACGATGTGCATAGGCTCTGGAGAAGAACTACCAGAGTCTGAAGGTGAAGGAGGAACTGTATTGAAAGAATTAATACTGGAGTGAAGAGGGGTTGGGAAGGGATCTTACAGTAAAGGTCTGGGAGGGGGAATTGGAAGTGGGACATGGTTGAGGGGTAATGGACAAGTCAAGGAACGGGTTTATATTGGCAAGGTGAGACGGTAGCTACGTAAGGGATCGCATGGGTAATATATGGGACAGACTACTATCTTTGGCCATTAACCGAGTCTGATCGTGACAAGGCGCCACATTTATTTTTTTCGATCAAACTCTTTCTTGTTCAAGACCCCGACCGACCCGATGCTGCCCCGCCTCCAGGCCCGTCTCATTTCTACCGCAGTTTCACCATCTCCTCTCAAATATCAGTACTTTGTACCCCGAAACTCCCGCGGTAACCTACCTGTCTATACAGACGTACGAAATGGTGGTACTCGCTACCTAGTCCTCGTTCGTAATGTTGACGGCAAACTTGACGTCTGTCTCTCTTCTTACCCGCTTAGTACTGTTCTCCCTGACATTCCTATAGGCACTCGCATCCGAGTTATCACGAAACCTTTTCCCAAAGACCTCGCCAGAAGCAGCCCGCATCCAGGTCGAGGTCGACCGTTCCAACATCATCATCAAAGGCGGCCGGTGGAAGAATGACGTGGTGCAGTTCCTCCAGGAAAAGGGCTTTTGACAGTGTATTCTTCTTATCAATATTCGTGCTCGTGTTTGCTGTCAGCTTCAACTGCTCATACCTAATTCGCACCAGTTGCCGTGGAATGCCCCTAGCCTTTTGAATGGATATCCACTTCTCTGACACCCATCGCCGTCACCCAAATGCGTTTGCCTCGGTTCCTCCTCCAGCCAAGCCATAAGTGGACACAGTTCGGCGCGTTGAACTCGCAGTTTTGATACATCAAACCAGTCGTGGGTGCTAAATAAGTCTGCAAACATGAGCCATGTCATTATCAACTCTCCGGTGCTCCATCCTCTCCGGACTCATTAACTCGTTCCCTTCTTTCGAAGTGCATGAGAGCACAGCGAGCATCTGAGCAGTTGCAAAAATGCTTGATTCTGCTCCCTATCGTTTAACATCGTTCAACGACTAACACCAAGGTTAAGGTTAGGGGTACGGAACACCGCTCCTTGCCCCCAAGTCATAAGACGCCAAATTTTCTCTCTTGCCTTGTCGATCATCATGTCTACTCCCCCCGTTACTACGCCTTCCATCCAAGAAGTCCCTCAGGGTGCTGGGGTATCCAGTACTCCTTCCATCGCACCTGCCCGTTCTGCGCAAAGAGAAGGTGGAAACAGTCTCGGTACTTTCGGGGTGAACAAAACCTCTTAATCCCGTTGTACCCCGCTTACGATGATTTACGTTGCCTAGGTCAAATCAGGTCTTGCCCAGATGTTGAAGGTCCGGCAGTGCAGTCCGATGCCTGTCGTCCCCACTTATGATGTTCTCTCAGGGCGGAGTTATCATGGATGTTATCAACGCCGAGCAGGTCAATGTCGTGCCCAATGTGTTTGATGTCCAAATCCTGACATCTCAGTTGTGGTCAGGCGCGCATCGCCGAGGAAGCCGGCGCGTGTGCAGTCATGGCACTTGAGCGTGTGCCCGCTGACATCCGAGCTGAGGGTGCGGATTGACTGAACCCTTTATCTGTCTCACTTACGACCCTTGTTCTAGGCGGCGTGGCGCGCATGGTGTGTCAGAATCCCCTGTTTCTGTGGGCCATATGAAATATTAGATGTTTTAGAGTGACCCGCAGATGATCAAGGAGATTGTCGACGCTGTGACAATTCCTGTGATGGCTAAAGTCCGGATCGGGCACTTCGTTGAAGCACAGGTAAAGATGTCACTCTCTGTTGCCGAGCTCACTGATGAGTTGTGAATTAGATTTTGCAGGCTATCGGTGTGGATTACATTGACGAATCGGAGGTCTTGACTCCTGCCGATGATGACTACCATATCAATAAGCACTCGTTCAAGGTCCCCTTTGTTTGCGGTGCGCGCGACCTTGGTGAGGCACTCCGCCGGATCTCTGAGGGCGCAGCGTTCATCCGCACTAAGGGTGAAGCGGGCACAGGTAATGTCGTCGAGGCTGTTCGTCACTCACGCGCAGTCCAGAGCCAGATTAGACGGGCGAGTGTCATGAACGAGGAGGAGCTGTACCTGTTCGCCAAGGAAATTCAGGCCCCGTTCCACCTCCTCAAGGAGACCGCAAGACTGAAGCGTCTCCCTGTGGTCAACTTTGCCGCTGGAGGGATTGCTACCCCTGGTGCATATCAGTGTTCACATCATTGTGTTATTTCAGTGTCTCATATTTCTGATACAGCCGACGCCGCGTTGATGATGCAGCTGGGTTGTGATGGAGGTAATTCCGCACACTCATTTCTCGCAAATAACTTGTCTCATATATCGATCGGCCAATTATCAGTATTCGTAGGGTCTGGCATATTCCACGTTTGTCAACATCTCCTCCCCCTTGTCAACCAGCACTAAACCATCTTGCTTGCCATAGTCTGGTGATCCTGCCAAACGTGCGCGTGCAATCGTACAAGCGGTGAGAACAGGGTTTCATGTCGTTGATGTGTGAGATTGAATGTGCGTTTTTTGATCAATATAGGTCACCCACCACAACAACGCGAAGATCCTTGCTGAGGTGTCAGAGAATCTGGGGGCTGCGATGGTTGGTTTGACGATGTAAGCACGCATCAGACTCAACGTAGTACATACCTGATGGGAGCAACTCTAGTGACCCGAACATCAAGGGTGGTCTGCTGGCTGGACGCGGGAACTGAGAAAAAAGAGGACGACATGCTCTCTATGGTAGTCTTTTATGCTTATTCTTATGGGTACCTATAGGAAGGATTTCACAGTACAGCAGTAAATAAATCAGTGAGACGCTGATTATGACGTCATCATGCTAAACCCCACAACTTTTGTCAACGAGGGCCTCAGAAGCCATCATTCACTCTGAACACCATGTCTTCGTCAAAGGAGACCAACGGAAGCGTTTACAAGGAGGTCAAGAGCCTCCTAAAAGCATTCATTGACGTGAGCTTCAGTGAGAAGACTTGTTCGGTTGCGCCAAGCTCAACTTTTGTCCCTTTGAATTTTAGCATAACCCAGGTGCCGACTATACCTTCGACAGCGATAGGGGCAGCCCGGAGTCTGAGATTTGTCGTAAAGGGGCCTCTCCTGGGCCGGATTGCATTACGGTGCGGCCGTCATTGTCGCATTCATGTGGCGCACGGCTCATCACCACGTTCGAAATTTAGCTGCAAATGGATTCCAAGAAACTTTTCTCGGCGATGCAGGTTCGCGACTTGCCTCCTTATCCCCTGCTTCGTGTTCATCTTTTTGACTAGGATCTCGGCTTCTTTTGTGCTCTTCCAATTGATCCCCAGCGGACTCATATGGAATGTAAACCCATGTACAAGTCTCAATAAGGCGCCAATAGGTATCGCAACCTCCCAAACGCCAAAGATGATGCAATATTTGTAACATTTGATAATTACCATTATACATCTACGGTGCCACGCTCATGTCCACTGCCGGGGTGTAGTCGATGCCAAGAAGTCCGTTCCGAGCCTTTTCATGTTGATTGTCTGCAACTTTGCGGCGGAGCTCCGCACTTCGGAGATCTATGGTCGCTGTGTCCAGTTCATGTAGCGCCCGTCGGGTTTCCTTTGCAAGATTCACATACTCCGACGCCAGGCGGGCTCGGTGTGTCTGTAGAAGTCCCATCTGCACCGTGTTATTAGTGATAGGGCCGTCAGTGATAGTGGTGCTAGGCTCACCTCCTTATCAAGGTCTGGCGTCAGGCTTGGTGGTAATTTTACTGTTGTTTGAATTGGCGGTGGAATTTTGGGTGCTTCTTGCGGGAGAGCGGTCGTAGGCTGCACGTCTTCCATGGAAGCAGGACTCTGGGCTTGGGGTGTTATAGGCCGAGGCGTTGGGTCAGAGTTCGAGCTTGATGGTGGGAAACGCCGTCGCATGCCAAAAGGAGGACGTGTCGACGCAGGACCAGTGGGGGTGGCATTACCTCTGGGATAAGTCCCAGACTGGTTGCGCGGTCCTCGAGGTGGCGAATGAGAAGGGGGCAGATAAGGGGAAGGAGAAGGTTGCTTCACTGGAAGGTCATGGTTTCGCGGTTGTGTTGGCGACGAAGGTGACCTTGGCCGGGGTGAAATTACATGGCTTTCACTAGGCGGTGAAGGTGATTTTTTGCGAAGCTGAGTAGGTGACGAAAGTGACGTTCCCTGAAGCTTCATTTCCGAAGGGGCTATTTTACCTTCGGAGGCTGAAGCCTTTTGTGCTGCCGCCGCTTGTCTATCGGCCAAAGGTTCGCGCGGTGGTGAAGTGATAATAGAGACACGATGAATGGGGGGTTTTGTTTCCATTGGTGCCGTCGGGGAACGCGTTATAATGGAATGCTGTTCAGAAAGAGCTTTCGGGGGACTTGATGTAATGTCTTCCTTCTTAGGCGCTTGGTCCGCTTGTGCCGTCATTTCGGTATCTAGCGGTACCGCTGAATCTTCTTCGACTGATTCCATTTTTACATGCATGGTTGACGGCGGCAATGCAAGGTTCTCTCCTTCTGCTTGGTGCACTGGTTCTGAGACCTGAGCTACTGTTATATTTTGTAGTGGTACACCATCCTGCACAATCCCGTCCGGGATTGCGCCTTCCTCAGGTGTAGTCGCAGCTAAAGATGCCGCAGGATTCATAGGTGGAGGGGTCGTTGATCGGTGTTGTCTACTAGGGCCTCGGCTTCGAGAACGAGAATACCTGGCTGATCGACGTGGAGAGGGGCGGCGGGGGAGGTTCAGGGAGCGGCTGCCTATTCGCATTCTTTTAGGGGATCGCGAGCGACTTCGGCGAGGCATCCAGCGAGGAGGAGAACGAGGAGGAGATCTTGAGCGCCTTGGCGGGATATCTAAAAAGTATTTGTGACGACGCCTGTGAATCATAATTATTTTTTGAACGTACCTCGCCGGTCAGTATGCCTGGGATGTGGATCGAATTGCCTACTCCTGTCATAACTGCCTCTATCAAACCCGTGGCGTTCTCTATCATATTCACCATGTCGCCCATAGCGAGGCTCTGGTTCGCGTGGTCTATCCCAATGGTTACGTTGCCTGTTATCCGTTGCTCTTCTACGAACATCAGGCTCATGTCCTCTGTTGTATACGGGCGCGTAGGAGTCTCTAACAGGTCTTCGATAATATGGACGGTCGTCAACACCAGGTGGCGGTGGGGCGTTCCTGTAAGATCCGCGATATGGGGGAGGCGGAGAGCGTTGAGGCCGCCTGTCCCTTTCATCTTGATGATAACGCGAGTCTTGTGCCTCTCTGGAAGGAGAGTCCTGGGGTTTGGGTGGAAGGCTTGCCATCTAGTCGTCGTTCGTAAAGAGAAATGACAAACACGAATAAATATCTCTTTCACCTCCTTCAAGTTCATGTCTGCCTCGCTTTACCCTCTTGCTTCTTTATCACAGATAGAGTCCACCCCGTCCAGAGAGGACGGAATTCCCGATGACCTTGAGGAAGACCTGAGGGCTTATGGTTGCAAGCTTGTGCATGAAGCCGGCATCTTGTTGAACCAGTGAGTTCTACTTTAGTGCCCGTTCAGTTCGCACTTGGAGTGACACCAATTATAGAAAGCAAGTCGCAGTGGCTGCCGCGCAGATCATCTTTCAAAGATTCTGGTATGTGACTTCGATGAAGCAATTCGGTGTCGGGGTATGTTCACGACGCGTCAGACATCGAGTCATCATTGAATGCTTTCTTTTTACCAGGACATCGGAATGGGTGCTCTCTACCTGGCTTCAAAATTGGAAGAATGCCCTCTCAGGATTCGAGACTTGATCAATGTGTACGACCTGCTACTTCAACGGGCCACCCATTCTCTGAATGGGAATGCAAATAAGGCATTCAAATACACTCCTATGTCCTACTTTGGGAACACATTTTATGACCTCAAAGACGCACTGGTGGTGGCCGAAATGCAAATATTGAAAAGGCTTGGTTTCAACGTTCAAGTGGTGCTACCATACGGGACTCTTGTCAACTACATGCGACTTCTTGGTCTAACATCACGCGAAGATGCTTGTTCTCGTGCGTGGGGGTATCTGAATGACGCGTGGGTTTATCTTGTTTACATCTGCTTCACCTTCTCACCAGACAATAGCCTGCAGACACCGGTCTACGCGCTTTATCAAGTACCAACGATTGTCAGTGCCGCAATACTACTCACTATACGTCATTTAAACATCCCCCTTCCATCGGCACCTCCAAACTGCTGGTGGGAGTTATTTGACGCGTCGTGGGAGGATATCTGGAGTGTATGTGGATATGTAATGCGGCTTTATCGACAAAGAAGCACCGAGGATACAAACCGTGTTGTTGGGATGGTCACAAAGAAGGAAGTGCGAAAATGGCTAGAGGAGCACCGGACACCAAACCCCATACCGCCATGAAACCTGTTCATCCACTAAACTGTTCTGGGTGAGATTTCTCAAGGTCGGCTTGTGGTCACATTGCGGATACGAGTACTTACTCATCGTCTCTATGACAGTTCTAAATACTCATGCAAGCCATTAGGCAAAAGAATAGCACGCTTACCCCCGGAACCCCGAGCTGCTACACCGCATGGGCCCATCTTGGTCTTCCAACTCCGTGGGTGTCATGATCGTGTCCGGCATGTCCTCAATTTAATTTGTATATCTCGTACATACAGTACATACATATGCAATTCTATGGGGCACAGATGTATATCATTTCACTGGCTTCAATTGACTACCAAAACAGATCTATCTGGTTGCCTTGAGCAGAGGTTTTCGGAGTACAACGAGTCCGCAGTTGCGGTCAATATCCTCAATAAAGAACAGCTGTGAATTTTAGAGGTTTTCCTCACGTGACCACAGAGTCCCATTTTGAAATTGACGGCAACAGTAGCCAGCACTCCTCCATTCTCCTTCATCGCCATGCTTGATCACTGTTCAATATCACACAAAGGTGCGTAAAATATATGAGAAAATGTTGTAGGCTAACCCATTCCTAGGTGGCCTGGTTCTCTGGTCGCGATCATTTACGCCAGACGCTGCACACCTCGCATCATCTTCGGCGTCACCAGTAAATTCCCTAATCCGTGAGGCCTTAATAGAAGGACGCACCACAGAAGAGCAGTACGAAAAGGATGGTTACGCCGTCAAATGGACATTTGTGAATGACTTGGAGCTCATATTCGTGGTGAGCTGGACGTCTTCGCCAAACTCCGGTCCCTCGTTTTGACTTATACTCTGCAGGTCGCATATCAGCGCATCCTCCAACTAACATACGTCAACGATCTCTTGACTGCGCTCAAAAACGTCTTTGTCAAATATTTTGAGCCCTTCCTCACGTCTTTCGTCGCGTCGCTGCATACTATCAACCCGGCGAAAGGTGCTATTAGCAACGTTTCGTCGTGGAACTTTGCACAGGCTTTTGAAGGCTGGGACGCTGTTTTTGACAAACTGCTCAAAGGCCTGGAGGATAGAGCTGCTCAGGTGAGTTCACATCAAGGTGAAAAGTTTGGAACGGTGCTGATACGTATTACAGGATCGCAAGGCGCGTCTACGAACTGGGGTTCGGCCCACAATTGAGGCAAGCACTCCTCCCTCAGATGATCAGAGCACTGGTACGTCCTGCGTTGCCTACTTTGCGTCCGTTCCTGACTACTTCCAGCTCCATCCTTACCATCAGATGCCCCTCAAGACGAGCAACAGATTGCGAGAAACGTCCAGGCTTTGAAAAATCGCTTGCGTGGACGAGGGGGTCGGCGCGGGGGTGGTGGACGGACAGTGTCCCGAACAGGGGCAGAGAGCGTCCCACCTTCAGAGTGAGTACATCTTTTATATCCGCAGTTTTCGGTCTTAACAACACGGTGTCAGTACTGAATCGCCTGCCAAACGCAAAACTAAGACGAAAACACAACGCAAATGGGGCGACGAGCCAGTCACGGAGTCAGACATGGCTTCCCTTGACTTCAGCCTTGACAAGGATGAAGCGGCGAAGGGATCTCAGGGCTCACATGATTTGGATGCCCTCGTTGACCAAGCATCTCTCGGGACACGTACCCGTGACGGACTCTACGAAGTCAAAGACTGGGAGTTCTCCAAAGGGGAGGAAGCAGACAAATTTATTGCCATGGCTCTTCAACCGGGTGGCGACAAAACTACACCTCCGTCAAGCTCACTCGGCGCGCTTGGTTCGCTTTTCGCTCGCCTGACGGGCTCGAAGACCTTGTCCGACCAAGATCTCAAGCCTGTTCTCGAGGGGATGAAACAGCATCTCATGAAAAAGAATGTTGCGAGAGAAATTGCAGAGAAAGTGTGCGAGGGCGTAGGTGAAAGCCTTGTGGGAAAGAAAGTGGGCAGTTTTCAAAGTGGGTGAAACTTTTCTCTTGCATTGCACTTGTCAGACTGATCTGGATGTAGCGACCAACGCGGCTGTTCGCACCGCGCTTTCCACGTCGCTCACGCGTATTTTAACGCCGAAGTCGTCGACGGATCTCCTGCTCTCTATCCGAACCAAGCTGTCATCACCGTTATCATCCTCGCAACAACGTATGCCATACAGCATAACTTTTGTGGGTGTCAATGGCGTCGGAAAGAGCACAAATCTGTCAAAAGTGTGCTTTTGGTTAATACAGAATGGTCTTAGAGTATTGATTGCTGCGTGTGACACTTTCAGGTGAGTTCTGTTATCCATGCTGGCGGGATTTGTCGCTAACAAGATTCTCCTTGTCCTTGCAGGAGCGGCGCAGTGGAGCAGCTCCGTGTGCATGTTCGTAATCTGAGCATGCTTGGAGTAAATGGTGCCACGGATAGCAAAGGACGCGTCGAGCTCTTTGAGCGTGGTTATGGAAAAGACGCGGCTGCGATCGCCAAGGAGGCGATATCATATGGTACGGAAGCGCCAAGATTATTTCTATTCTTGTACTCAATGTCTATCTATCTATCTAGGTAGGGACAACGATTTTGACGTTGTTCTGATTGATACAGCAGGTCGTATGCAGGACAATGAGGTACGTTTGATTTCGTACTAGCCCAACGGCCTTGAAAACAAATACATTTTACAGCCTTTGATGCGCGCCCTCGCCAAGGTCAGCTTCTATTCACGACGTGTTGCAGATGGTGTAGATTGATTTCCTCTATAGTTGGTTGCTGTGAACAGCCCAGATAAGATTATATTTGTGGGAGAAGCGCTGGTCGGTAACGAGGCAGTTGACCAACTGACGAAGTTTGACCGAGCGCTTCGCGACTTTTCGTCCGCCTCGGGGTCTGGGAAGGGACGCGGGATTGACGGTATGTTGGTAACAAAATGGGATACCGTCGATGACAAGGTAGATCTGTTCCCCTTTCCTTGACACCTTCTGTTGCATGGCTAAATTTGGATTCCAAGGTTGGCGCAGCCTTGTCCATGACATACGTTACTGGGCAACCTATCATCTTTGTTGGTTGTGGACAGGTGTGTGCTATCAATGTCGAAGTGACTCTGATATTAATTGTTTGCATAGACGTACACCGACTTGAGACAGCTGAGGGTAGGAAACGTCGTTCAGGCCATTTTGGATGATTGAGACTCGCTTTGGGGGCCTCGGATATGCGACTTGCTTGCCGTTTATGGAATATTGTACACAATGAATTTATAGGTTTGGGTATTGCCAGCGAAGTGTATAAGTACAAAATTTGAAATGTAAGTCGAAGGAAAAAAAGTAGAGGCGACAGACATTATCCGTTGAAAAATCAAGAACGAGGGTGATGCGACATACGTGCGCAGTCCATACTTAAAACAGAGCAAGGAATGTAAGAGCGACACCTGGACGCGAAATTGTAGCGGCTGGGATTGGAAGTGACAGTACTGGGTAGAGGATGGTCAAGGCCTATTATTGGCAGGGAGAGTAAATCCGTGTTTGATAGTAGGTGTGTGTGAGATGGAGGAGCGGTTATTGGAGGACGTTGCGTGAACAGAACCGAATGGGTAATACGAGGCAGCCGCAGAGCTTACAAACGCGGGCTGGAACGACTTGTTGAGGAACTCTGCGGAGGGTGCCGTACGTCGCCTCTTACGCCGCCTCAAGAACACGAACGCAAGGAATGCGAGAGCTAGGAAGGCAAGGGCGCCGAGAACTCCGCTGGCTATTGCGCCTGCGTTAACGTGGTGAGAGACACCCAACGATGCAGTGCCACCTCCACTCGACTCAGTTGGTGCGGGTGCAGCTGGACCCGGACTGCCGGAGAGTGTGAAGGTAGCGCTTGTTGGGGTAGCGTGTGGCTTGTGGTTGGCGCTGCCGCCTTGTGTAGTCGTCGGCGTTGAATCAGGAAGTGCGGATGGAACTGTTGTGACACTAGTTGAAGGCGACTGTGGGATACCAATGGACTGAGAGTCGTTTCCTTGAAGATCGCCACCTAGATTTGTCGTTGTAGGCTGAGATGGGAGTGTCGCGGTGGGCTGCGGTGGAGAGGCTGGGTCCGGATCGGATATAGGCTGTGTAGGGGGCGGCAGAGGTGGCGTGTTATTCGTTGAAGGTGGGTTGGTATGAGGGGAAGGTGGGTTATCATGAGGGGGAGGGGGGTTATCATGAGGGGGAGGGGGGTTATCATGAGGGGGAGGGGGAGGAGGGGGAGGAGGGGGAGGAGGTTTATGAGGGGGAGGGGGGGGAGGAGGAGGGGGAGGAGGGGTATGAGGGGGAGGGGGAGGGGGGGGAGGG